>JARSSU010025087.1:0-37505 GCA_029619165.1 Eurosta solidaginis
CGAGTGAGGATCGGGAAAAAACCATGTAGGAAAATGAACCGAGGGAAACCGTGGAATGTGTTTGTATGATATGTGGTATCAAATGAAAGAATAAAGAGTATTTTATGAGGGAGTGGGCCCATAGTTCTATCGGTGGGACGCCATTAGGGGATATCGCCATAAAGGTGGATCAGGGTTGACTCTAGAATTGTTTGTACAATATGGGTATCAAACGAAAGGTTGTTAATGAGAATTTAAAGGAGTGGGCCTTAGTTCTATAGGTGGACGCCGTTCCGTTTCGAAATATCGCCATAAAGGGTGGACCAGGCTGACTCTACATGTGTTGTATGATCTGGGTTTCAAATGAAAGAGTATTAATGAGCAGTTTAGAGGCGTGGTGGCTTAAGGTTTGTCTATAGGTGTCTTTTCTGAGATATCGCCATAACAGGTGGACCAGGGGTGACTCTAGTATTAGGTTTTGTATCGATAGGGTATCAACTGAAGGTGGTTCTGAACTGAAGCATACTTTTTAAAGGGAGTGACGCCTAGTGTCCATAGGTGGATCGCCGGTAGTTTCGAGATATCGCCAGAAAGGTGGACCAGGGGTGACCTAGACTTTGGGTATTGTACAGTAATGTCTCACAGGAAATGTGTTAATGAGTATTTTAAACGGGCGTGGCCTTAGTTCTATAGGTGGACGCGATTTTCGCGAGCTATCGCCATAAAGGTGGATCCACGGCTGTCTCACATCCATAGACAGTGGGCGTGTACAATATGTCATCAACACGAAAGTGTTAATGAGTATTTTAAACAAATGGCGTGGGGCCTATCGTTCTATCAGGTGGAGCGCCTGTTCGAAGATTCGCCATAAACGTGGACCAGGGGTGACCTAGAATTGTTTGTACGATATGGTATCAAATGAAAGGTTGTTAATGAGAGTTTAAAAGGTAGTGTCGTAGTTCTATAGTGGCCAGCCAGTTTCGAGTGATATCGCCTAGAAAGGTGACCACGGTGACCTAGAATGCGTTTGTACATATGGGTATCAACGAAAGTGTTAATGAGTCTCTCAAAGGGAGTGGGCCTTATAGTCTATAGGTCGACGCCGTTTCGAGATATCGCCATAAGGTGGGACTCGGGGTGACTCTAGGCTAATGTGTGTGTACGTCTACGGGTGATCAATGAAGGTATAATGAGTTTGTTAAAAGGGAGTGAGTGGGCCCTGTTCTATAGGTGTCGCTTTTTCGAGATATCGCCATAAAGGTGACACCAGGGGTGACTCTAGAATTGTTTGTACAATGTGTATCTAAAATGAAGGTGGTTAATGAGTATTTAAAAGAGTGAGTGGGGCTTGTTCCACAGGCGGACGCCGTCGCATATAATCGCCATAAACGGTGGACACAGGCGGGTGACATCTAGAATGTGGTATGTACGATATCGGGTATCCAATAAAGGTATAATTAGGGTTTTAAAAGGGAGTGGTGGTAGTTGTATATGTGAAGGCGTTTTTCCAGATATCGACAAATGTGACCGGACCAGAACTCATCTGTGGATACCGCTAATTTATTTATATATGTAGTACCTGCCAAGATTTCAAGGGTTTTTATTTCGCCCTGCAGATCTTTCATTTTCTTCTACTTAATATGGTAGTGTCACAACCATTTTACAAAGTTTTTTCTAAAGTTATATTCGCGTCAATAACCAACCCAATTACCATGTTTCATACCTCTCGTATTGGTATAGGATTATGGCATTTTTTCATTTTCGTAATGTTCGATATCGAAAAAGTGTCGTGGTCATAGTCGGATTTTCGTCATTTTTATTACCAAGATAAGTGAGTTCAGATAAGTACGTGAACATAGTTCAGTAAAGATATGTCGATTTTTGCTCAAGTCTAGGTTAACGGCATAGCGGAAGGACAGACGGACGACTGTGTATAAAAACGGGGCGTGGCATCAACCGATTCGCCCGTTTACAGAAACAGTTAGCGTCATAAATCTATGCCCTACCAAAATTCAAAGGATTGGTAGTTTTTGTTCGACTTATGCGCTAAAAGTATCCTAGACAAATTAAATGAAAAGGGGCGGAGCCACGCCATTTGAAATTTTCTTATTTTGTATTTTGTTGCACCATATCAGTACTGGAGTTGAATGTTGACATAAATTACTTACCTACTGTGAAGATATTAACTTTTTTGTTACAATTTTACTCTAAAAAATATAAGTGGGCGTGGTCATTCTCGATTTTGCTAATTTTTATTAAGCGTACATATGTAGAATAGGAGTACAGCTTCCTGCCAAATTCATCATAAGATCTCAACGACTGCCTAATTACAGCTGGAAGACTTCTAAAGTACCTTCTTAAAAGTGGTGCGGTGCACGCCCGTTGTCCAAAATTTTACTAGTTTTCTATTCTGCGTCATTAATTCAACCACCTACCAAGTTTCTTCGCGGTATCTGTCTTTGGTAATGAATTATCGCATCTTTTCGGCTTTTCGAAATTTCGATATCGAAAAAGTGGGCGTGGTTATGGTCGATATCGTCATTTAAATACGCGATCTGAGATGAGTGCTCAGGAACCTACATACCAAATTTCATCGAGATACCTCAAAATTTACTCAAGTTATCGTGTTTACGGACGGACGGACGGACTGACGGACATGGCTCAATCAAATTTTTTCGATCTGATCATTTTGATATATGGATAGTCTATATCTATCTCGATTCCTTTATACCTGTTACAAAAAACCGTTATCCAATCAAACTTAATATACTCTGTGAGCCTGCTCAATGAGTATAAAAATATACAGAGAGGGTAGAAGTCTGATTAGTTATAGCACTACAATATAATGTAAACTTAAAATGAGTTTTAAAATATATTGTTGCTAATAAATTTGACAAATTTTAGTTTGCAATATTTCTTACGCATTATTGTTTTAAGGAAAAGCTTGACAAATACTTCCTACTTGTTCGGTTACGAATGCTGCGAAGACGATGGAAAATGACGATTTAATCCCATATTTTATTATTCTACATCCCCATTATTTGGTAACACAAACTGGATAAAACACTTGACAAGTTTGATGTGATAGATCTAATATTTCATGCTATTTCATCGAGGAAATAAACCGATAGTGGAGTTCGGTTTTAATAACTTTCTAGTTGTATAAGCCTTATTTCAGAATTTATTGAAAAAACGCCCTATCTAGCTAAACGCAACCTGGTTCTGCTTATCTATTATTTTCTCATTACATTATATTACATTTTCGCTCTTACTACCACTGTTCTCTTCTTTGATTTTACTTTTCCACCTTTTCTAGCCCTCCACCTCTATTTCTTCATTCCCGTTCGTTCTTCTCTATCTTTTCCTCTTTTCTCTTACATTTATTCCCTCTCTTTCTCTCTCTCTGTATCTTTTATCTAGCCCTCACTTCTACTTTTCAGTTTTACTTCTCACTACTCTTTTTTTAACCATTCTTATTCTCTATTCACATTTATTTCCCTCCAATTCCATATAACTTTTCATTTCTTCTCGCTAACCTCTTCCTCTGACTTTTTTCTCTATGGTTTCAGTCCCTTTTAAGTCTTATCTTCAGTTTCTTCTCCTTTACGTATTCCTATCACATCTTCTCAACTCCATCAATTGTAGAAGCTTTACACAAGGTATTTGAATACTTGAAATGTATATAAATTGTGGCCCATTTAATATTACTGCTTATTCACTTCCCTCCCTGTCTTGGTCATTATTTCCTCATTTTTGCTCTTCGTCGTTCATCCCTCCACGCTTTTATACTTTCTACTATCCCTTTCTCTAACCATTCTCCTCCTCTTTTCTCATTTCGTTTCCTGCTTTCACTATATCTTTCCTCTTCTAATCTCTTTTTTTCTCCTCTCATTCTTTTTTCATCGTCTTCATCTCCGCTACGTACGTCATCTTTATCCTCTCTCTTCTCCTCTAATAAACTTAGAGAATCTCTATACTGAAATATGGGATTAAATTTTAGTAAATATTTTGGGATATAATGAACTGCAACTTTTTAAATATATCTCTTCTCACTCCCACACTTCCACCGACTTCTGTTAGTATCCGAAGCCTAAGTTGTCCCCGGACGCTTCCAAAATTTATCACAATCTCTGAATAGGTAGGAAATCACTCGCACTTACATTGTGGACATGAGACTTTTATGAGAAGTTGGCCAATTCCCAAGCTTTATTAAAGAAGTTGGATTAGTGTAGCTAACGATTAGAAATATTAGAGTAGGGAAACTCGCAGAGACTCAGCAGAGAGTTGTATATATTATAAGTTTAGAATGTCTCCTATTTTGTCGAGTTGTCTATACGAACATTATTCTACTTATTGCGTACCAGAGAGTAAATACGGACGCTCTTCCCTTTGGTCCGATTCCATACGAATTTTGTCCCACAGCTAACTGTAGAACGCCAGCCTGTCTAGGAATGTAAATATGGTAGCACTTTGGTGGCAGCTTTTGGGCACGTTGCTAATAATTTGTGACCAAAGTTAAATATTTAAGCGCTGACAATTTTGAAAAGCTAATTTCGAAGCCACTTAGAAATGAAAAACGAAATGCAAATAAAAGCGCATGAATTTATCTGTATGTCATGATGGCTCTATCTGTGAAAGGGATAGCAATGCCATCAAGAGATTTCGATACACATAAAACGAATATTAGCGATGCAAATGCGTAAATGTACATTTGCATAAAGTTCATGCGACTATGCAATGTTAATTATTCCTCATTGTTACGAATATAGCAACACTAAGGGAGGTACTGTCATCTCTAAGCGATGCGAAGAGTGACTTGTATGCACATACCATAAATCAATCATATTGTATCTACATAAAAGAATCAATCATTATGTCTAAACATATGTACGTACATGCATCGGAGAAGAGACGCACAAACACATGCAGCATATCTTATCTGAAAATGCTCCCAAAAGTATGCAATATAATTGTGAAGTGTCGCTCAAAAATACACGCGCATAAGAGAAGCTATTACACGTGCGTCTGTAGTTATAATTTATAGCAGTAAACTAAGTAATTCTGAAAGCGCTAGAAGATGCAACGAGGGAAATCACAGAGTCTACAAAGGCAGCACCAGTAGAGGCGCGATCATCAGTTTAATTTAAGTCGCTATCTGGCGAGCCAATAGTAGTGCTAATGTGAAGACTTAATATAGGCTATTTTGCAGTATTGAAAAGTGTGAGTATTTATTCAACAGTTTAGTGAGTAGACGTAGCAGAAGCTTGAAATAAGCGGAATTACAATACAATTCGTTGCATATAATGCGATAATCTTGATTGTGTGCATAAATACTTTGGACCATTTAATCTGTATGAGGTTCTACGAACGGGAAGTTCAACAAAACCTAGCATGATGTGCATATGCATTAAAATTTGGGACATTTTATTGAGTTTCTAATGCAATATCACACAGCTCATTTTATTGTCATATATAAATACGTATGTTGATAATATGTTTGATTCCGAGTACCTCATATTAAATCTCTATTGAAAGTTTTGTGTACCTGCCTCGTTCTCATGTGGTATTCTCGTACATACTTACTAAAGAAGCTTAGGAATCTCTTAACTGATTTTTAACTTTTACTTTCATCTTTGCTTCAATGGAAACATTACTAAAAACTCTTTTGTTGTCCTACTTATGTTTTAATTATTATTATAAACTAAAATTTGTCTTGTCTAATATGTGTGTATATAATGTAAGCAGGTCCACGACAACATTTAAAATTGGAGAGCTGTGTTAGATATTTTAAGGCTATGCAAAAAATTTATAAATCGCACCGCACTTACCTTGAAAACTTGACGGGTAAGGAAATTCTCTTTGACTGGAAAGCAATCTGCAATAAGTTAAAAAAAACGAAGTCAAAACAAATTAATATGCAGCAGGACATTGTGAAAGTGAAGCTTTGGATGAGATATAATAAAGATGAGATATAATAAAGAGATGCTTGATTAAACTTTAACTGAAATAGCGCGAAGGAAAAGGCATTTTTAGCAAATAATCGTATATAAAATAAGTCTCCTTTACAATTTATTTAATAATTTGGGAAAAATTTAAACAACGTGACATCAGGACGGCAGCTGTTTCGATTATACCTTGTACATCTCATCAAAGCTTTTCTCCGGGGAGTGGGATTTGAACCCGCGCTCGTACCATGATGAAGTGTTGCAAACGTATTCAGCCACGCCATGCCTTAGTTGTTGTAATCTTTATCCCAATTGCCTTACTTGCATATTTTTTTCTTTGCACAGCACATACTTTTTATGTAATCATGTTTAAAGTTATGCCTGTGGTAAGGTGGTTTCAAAGAAACTGGTATTGTTTGTGTTATTTGTTCTAGAACTACTACCACTCCCAGGAAAAGAGGCTTTGAAGAGATTTACAAGGTATAATCGAAACAGCTGTCGCCTTGTCCGTCCTAATGTCACGTTGTTTAAACTTTTTCCAAATTATTAAAAAAAATTATAAAAAATTAAAATTTGCTTCAAATAAATGTTTTCATACATTTAAAAGCAATAAGGGCAACCCCGCTTACATTCATACAGTCACATTTTAGTTTCTACTTTTGGCTCTAAAATAATCCAGCTCTTCTCCTCTTCCTTTTCCCTTTCTCAGCCGCCTGTGACAATTATTCTTTCCCTATGCATCACTCTTCTTAACGTTATAAGGAAACTCATAGTAAATCACATATTGCAACTACCTACTGCAATGGCCCTAAGCCAGAATCTCATGTATTTCTGAAAACTTAACCATTTGCTATTAAAAAGTTATCAATCTGTTATCGATCTATAATCGATGTATAATGTTGCAATTTTATTATCGACGTGTTATATAAAACGTACCATATTGTTATCGATATGTTGTCGAAAAGTTATCAATTTGATATCAGAAAATATCGATTTGTTCTCGAAAATTTCCCTATTTGTTTTCGATAATTTACCAATTTGTTATAAAAAAGCTATCGATTTCTTATCGGAGTGTTACGAATTTGTTATCAATAAGAATCCGATGATGACTCGCTATCCTTAATCGCTATCCGCTAATCCGCTATCCTATCGATAATTAACTACCCTTAATTAGCCGATAGTAAAACAATAAATTGTCGATACCAGTTGTAACCAATAAGAATCCGACGAAGCTCTCTCAAAGTGCATGAAATTATTTCTTGCTGATAAAGCTATATCTGTTTCTCTTTAACTTCAATCCCCTTGGCTGTTAGTCTGGTGGTCACGCCTCTTTTCGCCTGAAGTTGACTTAATTGCACAGTGCAGTGCATGAATTTGAAAAATGTTTGTTTTTTTGTTCAAGACTCACACAGAGACAAAAGAGAAAACTCTATTTAAAACCTTACATTAATTTGCGCTTCAAAGAATTCTAAAATCCAATGTCAATACAACCAGACGAACGGTAAAACAATACTTTAAGCTTGCCAACGAAGTGCTGCAAATGCATTCTACATTCAAAATATCCTTGCAAAAACAACAATAAAAGCAACAACTTACAATAGCACATTTAAAACTAAGTATTACTTACTTGGCCATTTCGGAAAGCTGCAAACGTCCATCTTTGTTAGCATCGAAGACTTGCAACTGCAAATAAGGAAGAGAAATAGAGAAAGAGAGATGAAGTATAATTGTAAGTGTTGTAAACGGATATAAAGACAATGAAATAGAGTGCGCACCCTGCCGTGTTGAATATAAATTACTAAATTTTATGCATAGTGAATTTGTTGAAAGCCACATTAATACGAACATTTCATTTCGCTTCTTGAGTTATATATCATTTAAGTTAAACAATAGCTTCAGCTTAAGCTAAATATGCTGTACTACAGTTATCGTTTACATTTCAGATTATAAAAATGTTTTGTTGTTGTTTTTTGCATACAATTTACTGCATAGCTCATGTTATCTAACGACTCACCACCACAAAATATTAACACTATTTATTGTGCTTTTACCGCCCAAATGTGTACGCCTGAGCGCCTGTAAGTATGCAAAGTATTGCACATTTTAAGTTCCCATTTCATTGTATACCTTTATGATGCTCTTAGCTTTTCAGGTAGTCTACTGCCTTAAGGTCATTTAAAGCGTTCCCATTGGTAATTAAGTAATTTTACATTGTTGCTTCTTTAACAACAACAATATGTATCTGGTAATTTGAAGCATCATTAGTGAGTTGCAGTTAAATCGAAGATTTTTCTTATAGTTGAAAGGAGTTTAAGGTAAACGATGGATTTGTTTTGAAACTCAGTTACATTACTTGAATTAAGTGTTTGTTGTTATTGTAGTCTTTAGTCAGTTAATAGCTCAGTTTGTTTGATTAGTTTGTGGATAAGATAACTGTAAATTTGCGCGTTTGATTTTTAACTCGGAGAGAATTTGTATTAAGTTTCGTGCTTATTTATATTTATTTTGTTATTATATATTTTAATTATCTAAAGCGAAATCGCAGAAAATGATAGATCATTTTGTTTACCGCCGTTATAGCCCACCGTCTGTTTTGTACGCTTATTTCGAGAAAATTTTAGAATTTTTTTTTAGAAAATTAGAGAAAATTTTATTTTATTAAATTTTAAGTAAGTTTCCTTGAGCTAAAACTTGATACTTGCTATACAAATATTTAAGTCAGAGCCAAACACAATGCAATTCTCTAAAAGTAGAAAATTTCTGTAGATGACGCAGAGTTCAATATATTCCCAAAAAGTTTCTCAAATTTATTGAAATCTCATGACCGGGTTTAAAGTAGCTTTCTGGTAGCTAGCTAGGGACTCGAGCTTCATACACAGTTTTATGTAGCTCACCGGTGAGCTATATATTTAAAATTTATAAACAATGACATTGAAAGCTCAAAAAAATCCGTTAGGTGGTTCACCTATTTCCCTGAGACACAGAAATTAGAAAATCAATCTCATCCTGTCCTGCTACATAAAGCAGGAAACTGAACATTAACAACTTAGCATTGGGTCATAGATCTATAGCACTCAACTATCCCTTCGATCATATTGTTTTAATGGCCCTAAAATCGTCAATTTCTAAATTTTCTTTTTAAATCATCGTTCTACATAGGAGTCCTCAAAGAATTTAACTCATATATCATACACGATTTAAGAAAGTCTTATTACCAAGACGTAGGAGATCAAAAGAAGAAGACCCCTCAGGCCAGGAAATGAAATGTATGATTAAGTCTATCAAAAGTAACATCCAAAGTTTAAAAACAAGTTTTTTTTCAATTATAAAAATTTTTCTAAGTTGAGTGACTCCTCGGCAGTGGTTTGGTAAACATTCCGAATGTATCAGTGAAAATTTATCTGCCTTATAGCTACCGTAGGGAAAATTAAAGGGACCGCGATGCACATTGGGAGCGAGGCGCGGCCTAAACCTTCTCAAAAAACAGCATCATGTACTCACTTATTTTTTATGTACAATAATCATAAACCATAATATCTAACTATTTTTTTTTAAATACTCTTTCCACGGCAGTAAGCGAAGAAGGGAAGAGGCGAAAAAAATTGGTCGCTGTAGAATATCACAGGCGATGAGCATCCACTTTTTCGGTCCAACTGCTCCTCAGCTTTACATGGCCATGATAAAATACACGGCATGCTTGACGACGGGGTGAGCTCAAGTTCCGCATAGAGCGAGGAGGTGCGGACGGAATAGTAAATCGTTACCGAGACGCTCTAGCTAGTGCTTGTTACCGGCACGCACCGGAATTATATCTGCCAAAGGATCATTGGCATCAATAGCTCTCCCTCAAACCTTTGAGAGAAACCTTATCGCTTAAAGAGGAAGAAGAAGAGAATTAGTAAAAGGGAGTGCTCTTATGGGGACTTGTGATGGAAAGCAAGAAAGCAAACAAACTTCAGTAAAAGAGGACACAAGCTAAATACTGAAGTTTCCCTCGTTTCTACTTTAATTTCGTTCAGTTTCGATCCCTTCGTTGCGTTTCATTACCCTTATTACACTTAACGTCACGGCAGGCAAAGTTCAAGCCTCGAAAGCGGTAACCTGGTTGACTCGTTTTAACAAATCTTCGAAGTATTTACCGCACATGAATGGCAAACTTTGGATTTCTTTCCGTAATTAACTTCTTTCCCAAATAACTAGACGGCCGCCGGGTGTGATGGTAGCGTACTCCGCGTACCACACCGGGATCACGCCCGGGTAAAGAACATCAAATTTTGGAAACAAGTTTTTCAATTAGAAGAACAATTTTCTAAGCGAGGTCGCCCCTCGGTAGTGTTTTGCAAGCATTCCGTGTGTATTTCTGCCGTGAAAAGCTCTCAGTGAAAAACTTATGTGCCTTGCAGATGCCGTTCGCAGTAGGCATAAAACAAGTTGGTTCCCTCCCGCAAATTTGTAGGAGAAGCTCGGCTTAAAATCTCTTCGGAGGTCATCGTGCCTTACATTTATTTATATTTAAATAATTAGGCTTGAAATCTTGGCTGTCGTTTTATAGATCTCTAAAACGCAGGGCCCCTAAGGTTAACCTACTTAAAAAAATTGTTTGTTTTAAGTTTAGACTGGATTTATATTTTCCAACATTAAAGAAGAAAAAGTTAATTTTAAACTTTTGAGATTTAAGAATTTAAATTGCGAAATGAAACTAATCAAATAAGCAAAAACAATTCTTTCAAACTTTTACACCACTGCATACAAATAAATAGCTATACTTGTGAGAACTGATGAGATGTAAGAAAAAAAAACGAAAAGGCGTTAACGAGAGAGAAGTACTTAAAAATCCATATTAATAAAAGCCAAACAAGCCAAACAAGATTGGCAGTAAAAGTTTGGAATTTACAATAATGGCTAAAAAGAAGTTCAAATAAAAAACTCGTAGCACTGTCTCTAATAGGAAATAACGCACAGGAGCTCTAATTAGGTTCAAAGCAAAGGAAGAACAAGAGCCGTCGATATAATGGAAATGAGTAGAAAGTTTTCAGAATTATTTAAGTGTACTGTGTTAAACTATTATTCAAATTATTCTAGTATGTAGATAAGTATGATTTTCTATACCCAACGTACCCAATAGATAGCGCACTCGTGAGTTCAGCAAATTAGGCGGATGTTGTGAACAATTTTGCCAAATCAAAAATGTTCTCCTCTAAGAAGCCTCTTGTTAACAAGATTCCTAAAAGGGCTAAAATCATAAAAAATCAAAAGTAAATGAGGGATCCCAGGTGCAGTATATCAATGAATCCATAATGTGACGCCAGTGCAGGCTCCTTTTGACCTACTAGATTACAGAAAAATCTGCTTGTGAATAATAGCATGAATTTAGAAAATTTATGAATACATAGAAGATATGTTGATGAGATCATCCCAGTAATTCATAACATTTTAATGCTGCTTTCGGTAGCATCACAAGTATTTTACACACGTACACTACTTTGTAAGTCATATTTATAGTTACCACTACATGTCCCACCAATGTTAAAGCGTTCAGCCAATGAATTGAAGGCACATACACAATGCAAGCGAACAGCATAATCGTCAACTGAGCGCGCGTAAACTTCTCAAATTGTTTATCGTAAGTGATACTAAGTAAGAAGAAATTTTTGCACTGCACAAAGATAGTAGGATCACTTTTATCGCTACGGAATGTATCCCGAACAATCTCTCTCTTTTCAAGAACCTTTTCGTTTATGACTCCTCTTACCAACTATTTTTGGTGTATCTGCAAACGGAGAGTGGATACGGTCTCAGGTTCAAGGAACTCTACCAACACCTTACCTACCGATACGGTGGATACAGTCTCAGGTTCAGGGAACTCTACCAACACCTTACCTACGGAGCTAGACACCGAATAAATCAGCTTTAGTTGGCATCGGTCAGCGATCCACTGGTTATTTGAATATCGGGCCAGCAGATATTTTGATGCGTTAAAGACCTGTAGGTGAATGCAGCTTATGGTTTGCACTCCTTTTGTCTTCAAAACCGTGGTGCCTACACCACTGTACCATAGGGATCATAATAAATTACTGTTAATCTGTTTGTTTGATACTAGTCCCAGTTTATTTGGAAACCTATCCACCGTTTGTTTGGCATCGAAGCATCCGTTCTTTTGGCAATTAACGCAGATATTACCGATCAACCAATTATTTGGACACCCACTCACCGATCCACAAGCTGTTCAACATCGGCTCGCGGCTCACCGATTCGCTTGTTGGTAGGCATTGATGTGTCATTCATTGATTCCTTTGCACTTTTGTACATCGACGCATTGGTTATTAAGCAGTTATTTTGACACATATCCTGCAGTTATTCAACATCGGCTTACCAATTCACCAACACTGTCTGAGGTCGCTACTCACCTGCTGAACCACTGTTCATCGAACACACCAGGTCATTGAGAGCTTGTTAACATCTGCCAGCTAAAGGTTCAGCTGTCATCGTCTACCCGTTTTACCAGCCGTTTGGCATCCGCCCGGCTTCCATCGATTTAGCAGCAGCTTAGGTCATGTCCACCGATTTCGCATACATTCCTTTTCTTCGCCTTCGGCTTAGTTATCTACCTCTGCTCTTTCTCACATAATGAATGTGTCTTATTACGACTCTACGTCACGGTACATGTGTGTGTGTGCGATTAATATTCAAAGTGATGGGCATTAATTGCCCTCCACGATGGTCCCCTGACAGTTGAATTGTTAAAGATAAAACTAATGGTGAACTCCCAATATATCAGTTGGGCGTGGGAAGTTCAGCAACTTTACTAGCCGATGCAAAGCTTATTCCCATGTTCAGTTGTTTCATAGTTCTTAATACAGACGTTTTTCAAATTGGTTCGGAAGGCGGTGTCTTTAGCCTGGAAACAGGTAAAAGTCTCAGACTTTTATTTCACTTATCTGTTTCCTGGAAGGTATCGGGGTAGATCAACAAAACCAAATGTACCTCCAATAAAAAAAATGTGTTCACTTGATTTTCGCAATCGTATCCAAGAGGTCGCAGCCCTATATGCCAAAAATTAGATGGAGTCGGTTCCACAAGCATCTAGTAAATATTTAAAGCTAACTATGGGTATAAAAAGTTTGCAAACGCAGTTAGGTTGACACATTTTTTGTTCTCATTTAATATGTATATCTCGCTATTTCGATATGCCTCGAATTGTTCTTGCAATTGCCTAACTTTCAATATAAAAACTTTAGTTTACTTGCTCCGCCCGCCACCAGGTTAAAACTTCGAGTGCAATGTAAATCCACTGTTAGCTTCAGCCAACAAAATTGCGTACTTCTAGCCACGCACACCCATCTCAATCCTCTTTAGTCGCAAATCTCAACTCATTCTCCTTATGCGCCTTATCTATTATCTTCTCCGTTTGGTAACACCACTTGCTTCTCTAATTCGTTTTGTTGCTATGTAAAAAAACCACTTATTGTATTGACTATTGTTTTTAGAATTGTTGATACAAAGGAGGATGGAACTAAAGTAGGACACACAAATTTAAATGAATATCAAGAGCGCCACCTAAGCCGCTATGCATGAGAAATAGGGTAGGTTGAGGTGGCTGCCGCGGAGGCTCACATAGGCCAGTGTAAGGAGGCCCATTGTGATCCCGGAAAAACACACCATTATCTCTCCTCTCCTCTTTTGAAACATCTCGAGAACCTGATAAAAGCTCCGAGTCATTGTTGTCGTACTTCATGAAATGACTGCCGGGTAGGCACACATAGGCTGATGTCATACCACAAAAGGGCACCATTACCTCTCCTTTTCGAACCATTTCAAAGACATGATAGAGGTTACAATGTTCTTTGTGTCATACTCCACGACCTGGCGTAAATTATCCAGACAGGGAGCTCCCAGGCAGCGTCCGTGGTACCACTTATCGCCGGGAAGTTGCACGTGATGTGTTCCACCATTTCGTCTATTTTGTCATCTTACAACTCCTGCAGCACCGACGATAGGGCACACAAGCCTTTCTGTATGCCCTTCTAATATGGCAGTACGAAGTGTCCAGTTAGTACTCCCTCAAGTGTGGAAATGGTTTTCTTCCTTGGGGTGAAGAAACATAGCACTATAGAAGGTACGAAAAAATGATTTTGAAATGAAATGGAGAAGAAGACTGATACGCGGTTCGGATATAAAAAAAAATGTTCTTACGACTTTAGCTAGCTTTATATTTTAATTTTCTTAATTATATAATGGTGAATTAGAGTGACCTCGGTGCAAAGTGTCACGGTATCATAGAAAACCCGCCCTAAGTTGTTTAGTATATTAAGTATCTATAACTTCCGTCTTCTTGGTGCAGCTGAATCGAAAACGTGGAAGGCTGCAACTAATCTAGAAGTCTCGTAAAATTTCTCTCAATGAAGCGTGCCCCTTTTGGGGTATTTCAGGTAAGTGAATAGAGGCTAAGCGATGAGTAAAATGGATCGGTGAATCTCCCGATGTTAAATCTCTTACCTGATGTTGTAGTTGTACAGATACTTATGCCTGCCCCGCCGGCTGATGTTGGCATTGTAGGCATGTCTGTCATCCTTCTGTGGAATAGCCAGTTTGTGTGAGTTATTAATTCTTTCAACCTAAGAAGTGGCCGGCCCATATAGCATTTTTTCTTTACAAAGTCAAATTCTTTAGTGGTTTTCTGCCGCTAAAGGTCTCCTTTATTCCAAAGGCTGATAAGAGTTCTCATTTATTTCTTAAGAACTTCAGTCTAGTTGGTATTCTTCATTTTCTTAAACATATTAGATAATCTGTATTATCTATTCATTCAGGATAGAATTCCTTAGGGGATACATACAGTTAAGCAGCAGACCTATTTATGTCAAGACAGGTCCACAGAAGCAGCCCTTTATTCGATTGGAAAAAAAATAGACGGGCTTCTGGTGCTCAAAATCTCTTGTTGTCCCACCTACACCTTTGGGGCTATTCAAAGATCCCTGATTGGTTTACGAGTTGAGGGGCCCAAGTGATGTCACAGTCGGGAAAAAATGGGGGGGACGTTTTTAGCGGACAGTTTTGGGTCGGACAGGGTATATATGAAAATTTTACAATCAAATCGAAAAATCGATGGCGTGATATCGTTTAACTTTCGTCCATACAATTCGACCCACCCTAATGACCATATCTACTTCAAATAGAAAGCATTCCACTTTAATAAACAAGTGCAAAAGAAAAAAATAGTTGAACCTCTTTCTGCAAAGTGGTGCTTCAATCAATGGAATTTGCTTTCACTTTCAACTGCGGCAACTAACTTTTGCAAATAAATTCCTGATGATAAGTTTTGTCGTGTGACATGTTCAATTACAAGTAAACTCACCGAAAAGCACACAACGAGCACATGCTTAACCGATGATAAGAAAAGCCACGATTTACACTTTACATGTCTTCTCCATCAAGGGCACACTTTACTTTAGCAGAGTCGCATGATTGTTACTTCTACCTGCTACCTGCTTACGTTGTCTCTCTTGGCAAAGCTTTTGCTAATGTGCAATTCATGTGCTAGGTATGTAAACGTTATTTTCCCTCACACTTTCTTTATATACAACCTACAGCTTACAACATAAACAGAGTTTTAGCAATGGCTTTTGTTGGAAAATTGGCTGAGAGCAAAAATTGCAGTAAATCAATTGACTTTGACAATGAAGTGGCGCTAAAGAGATGGTGGTTGTAATGTTAAAAGCCAGTTGCCGCAAACGCGCAGTTACTTTGTGTTTGTCTGCCTATTCATCGACCTCTAACTGAAAGGGTAGAGCAATCTGAAGTAAGGAGTACAATATGCCTCTTAGAAGACTGTGACCTTGTTTATGTAATGATATTAAATATTGTGTATTAATGTAATGCTTCTTTTGTATGTATGCGTGTTTGTACTTTTATCAATTAAGCTCAATAGAAAATCAATTTAGCGAAACGATGTACATCAACCTTATAACCCACAAATTCATTCTCGATAAATCCTTCAGAGGCTGCAATGCAATCAGAACGAAGTGTTTGAGCTGAAAACCTGGACAGCTGACAAATGGATTTGATTCGTATATAACTTCCATTAAATTTCTGTTCTCAAATGTTCGTACCGATATCGCTGTCTATATCAGCTTCGTCAACAGCTCAGCAGAAAAGTGAGGATTAGTGAACCTGGTCGTTCAAAGAGCACTTAGCTTCAAGGAGTGGCCAGAAGAAGCTCAACACCAGGTTACAAATTGCTTATGCCACACTTTTCTTAACTAACCTGTCTTGTTGAATGCAGTTATATAGTGACCTATGAAAATATGGTCTATGACTAAAATATGAATATGAATATAGCTGTTACCGCTGTGTCTCGCAAAAAAAACAGCTGTTTACAGGCGGCCACCGTGGTGTGATGGTAGCGTGCCGCCTACCACACCGTAGCCCTGGGTTCACACCCCGGGCAAAGCAACATCAAAATTTTAGAAATAAGGTTTTTCAATTAGAAGAAAATTTTTCCAGCGGGGTCGCGCAGTGTTCGGCAAGCGCTCCGGGTGTATTTTGCCATGACAAGCTCTCAGTGAAAAACTCATCTGCCTTGCAGATGCCGTTCGGAGTCGGCATAAAACATGTAGGTCCCGTCCGGCGATTTGTAGGGAAAATCAATAGGAGCACGACGCAAATTGAAGAGATGCTCGGCCTTAGATCTCTTCGAAGTTATCGCGCCTTACATTTATTTATTTTTTTAACAGGTGTTTTCGCATCTTCTTTTGAGTCCATAAGCCGCCTTTTCATAGACCGGGTCACATATTATGAAACCCAATGAGCGTTTTTGACGATCAATAAAAAAGTCACACTCTGAATTTTACGCTGCTCAAGATAAGAATTCGGTTGCAGTTTGATCGCTGACAAACTTTTGGAGTAAGCAGGCGGTTATATTGTATGAATTTACTGTATCCTCTATTTGCAACCTTCTACTAACATGTATCGCTAAACTGTTGAATAAAAATTCCAATATTCAATATGCAAAATGGCTTTTATTAAATACTCACAATAACACTGGTACTTCACAACCAATAGCTTGTTAAATCAAAACTGATTATCGTGCCTCTACTGTTGCTGCCTT
This sequence comes from Eurosta solidaginis, assembly GCA_029619165.1. Classification (NCBI taxonomy): domain Eukaryota; kingdom Metazoa; phylum Arthropoda; class Insecta; order Diptera; family Tephritidae; genus Eurosta; species Eurosta solidaginis. Next base: position 17,029 of record JARSSU010025087.1, read on the forward strand.
TTATACTCTCTGATTTCTCGTTCGCATACTTCTAGGCGCTTCCATTCTAGAATTTACTAGTTGGTTATTAGCTATAAAATTACTACTTTTATAGCTTCTCATATGCGTGTGTATATGTGAGCACAATTATAATGCCTACTTTTGGGAGCATCTCAGATAGATATCTGCACGTTTTTGTGCGTCTCTTCTCCGTCTGCGCATACGTACATATGTGTAGACATAATGATTGATTATTGATGTGCATACAAGTCACTGCTTAGCATCGGCTTAGAGATGATAGTATCCCTTAGTGTTGCTAATATCGTCACAATATGCAGAAGTCCGCACAAATGGGAAAAAGCTACTCATGAACGTACCGTGCAAATATCCTATGGGTAGCCACTGTATATCCGTTTGGTTGGAAGATAACTTGAAAAGTCAGCACCTTGACACGACTTGGTTGGAATATAACGTGAAAGTCAGCATCTTGACACGATCACTGCGCGCAATTGCTTTAAGAGCTTGTTTGGAGACAGCAATGGCAACGTCCAATAACGAGAGGTGCAGCTGCAAGCGGGCGTCTGCCTCAGATAAAGCGGTTCACTTGGAGAAACGTGTTTCGTTAGATGTTTCCCGCAAAACGGATTGTGCGATGACTTCGCATCTGCCACTTAAAATCAAACTCCAGTGTAAGTCCACACAGACTCGATTAGTGAAATAAGTTATTTTATGGCGCCAACAACAACTTTTAAATACTTGATTCCGGGTCCTTTTGGTCGTCAGATTGATCGCCTCGTAAAGACTCGCTACAGAAAAACGGGAGACTGTCACGCAAGGCGAAAGTTTGTCATTACAGGTTAAAATGCAGCTACTGCCTTTGCACTTGGTGCCTTTGAAGTCACATGTCAACCAGACGGAATGCATAACCGACGAGGAAGACGTCGGATTGGGACCGAGGAGAATAATATAACATCCCTCGAAATATCAATTTGTGCCAGGAAGCAAAAACTATAAGTTACTAGCATGATTTGTCGACGACCAAACCCTTTAAACGGTCAGCATATCCAGTTTTTCTGGCAAAGGTGTGGTATACACATATGAGCATGAGCATAATCTACAAAGGGTATCATTATTCCTTTTGTTGGGGGAGAACCGCTACATATATGAACTCAACAATTCTCGATTGCGTGATTTTGGATACTGCAATCATCGCACTACAAAGGCTGATCATCATCATCACCTAACAAAGGCTGATCTGTGTTACGCGCACATGTCAAAGGAATGCGATAGACTAAGTCTGATTACACTTCATATAAGCATAGAACAGCTGTCAATCTACCTGTAACATAGCGAAGGAAATCTTTGGAGACGGGTGTGGTAATATTATCCCGGAACTTTCCGAAAGAAACTGTAATGGATTTTTGTAGAATTGAGCAACATCAAGTGAAGCAGCGGTAACCAAAGCCATCGAGCTTGAACAACAGAAAACTAGGATCTAAGCCTGTATAAAAAATTGTGAGAGAAACAGGATCCAATGAACCAAAGATAGCAGTGCAATCTGAAACGCCAATTCCATTCCAATATATTTAACAACTCCCTTCACTCATCACTCCCCTCTAGGTCATTATATTCTACTTACAACCGATTTTTTCACTTTTCGGTACACGATAATGCTCATCGTTACTTTATATAAAACAAAATATAATTGACTTAGCAAATTAACCACTTTATTTCGATTTGAGTTTTGGAGTGTTTTTTAAGATGGAACTTTTTTTAGACAACTAAACGAATTCCTCCAACAAATAAAATTTTTCTTAAAATGTTCCCGCGGCAGCAATGTGTCGATTTTTATGCACTTTCTGCTAACGTTCGAATCGCTAAACTGTTGATAAATCACTCCAATATTCAGCATTGCAAACTGCTCTTTATTTAGATTACTTTGGGAGTAGTACTTCACAGTTATACTTCACAAACCAATAGCGTGTTTAAACTCAAAACTGATTCGTTTATTACTCATCTTGCGCTACTTTATACTCTCGGTTTCGTCGTTCACCATTTCACCTAAAGTCTAGTAATTCGCGAAACAGTTGTTAGCTCATGCTTTGTTGATGTTACCAGCTATATAAATACATGTATATATGTAGTTTATTGCCATATGCATGCAGTATGTGTCGAGTAACTGCTTCGGCTGATGACTACATCTGTGTGTGTGAGTGAGATAGCTCTTAGTCGCTTCTACATAAGTGTTGCTAGCTTTAATGTGTAAAACGTACATAAGGGTGGCTGCTCCATGTTTTTGTTGTTGCGTGATTACTTACTAACAGCTAGTGATGCTAATATTCGTTCACAATACATTTTGGTGACATTATGACCTTTCAAAAATCGGGAAACAAATTAGTATACCAGAATCATAGCTCTCAGTCAAAAAATGTCAATTAAAATTTTGCATACAATGTTTTTTCACAGCGCATAAATCTATGTGCATGTTTCACGTACTTGCTTACATACATACATACGCAAATATGCCCATACAATAATGTTGTAATGAAAACGTGAATTCAGATGCACAATGGCAATACGCAAAACATGGTGTGAGTGAAATGCAAACAGCGACACGAATTAAGTACAGGCAACAAAATGTGGCAACAAGCATTGCGGCCAATGGCCATTCGCATGAACTTAAATACCCCAACGCTGTGCCACGAGTTATATACCGTTGTGCAGCTCTTTAAAATACGACTGCACGATGCAGTGTGTGTGGGTATAAAATAAATGTGTGTATATACGTATGTGCTGACTGACCACCAGCTGCCAAACTGTCAGTGAATGAAAACCATGAATGTCAACGCAATTTCCCCCCAATACGCCAACCATAATTAATCGACTCAAGAAACATAGTACAGCAAGACGAGAAACTGAAGGTTACGTGGCGTAGAGTCATATGAAATTAAATCTAGTGTATTTGATTATCTTGCAATGTGAGGACGGAGGAGCGATTGATTGCAATATGATCCAAGAGAGTTAAGTTGGCTAACTTCGGCTGTTGCAGAGTGATTGAAGACTTGCTGAAGTTGCTATGAAGGCGATGTTTGTCAATTGAAGCTTACAAACGCACTGCATCAATTTCTTCTGAGCTCGTATAGAGTAGGATAGCAGATGCAAAATATGTGCGCATCGTCACACACGCTTCCGGTGTTCAGCAGCTGCTATCTGTCAGTACCTAAATGCATAAATAAAGTTGCACTGCTGAGCTTTTGGGATTTCGCTGCTTATATCGCTTGTAATCAGTATGCAATTTCCGTTTGCTTGTAATCAAGTTGTTGTATAATACGCGACTGTCTTCGACGTGCTCTAGTAATTGTGTGTGTGTGTATTAATAAGTGTTTGCTTTAAGTAAATTCATGTAATTCAAAGTGAGAAATTTCTTTAGTGGCAACTCAACTGAAAGCAATCAGTGCATACACCAGCTTGAATGCATACATACTTAAATATACGAATACCTACAATATACAAATATACAATATCCTACAGTTGAACGAAAACTATTTCAAACTACCAAAACAACTATATAAAGGCTCAGCTCAACTTGCCAGCATATTGCCTTCTGCTATACAAGAAACTGATGTTTTAAAGTGGTGATCATCGATGAGATGGCTGTGACAGATTTCGACAATGGCGAATTAATTATGAGTCGGGGACATAAGGTCAACCAAGACTTCAAATTGTCGTAGATAATGACTTTATGAACTTGACTTTATAGCCATTTAGGAAATTCCCTTCGACACTTAGGACCATTTCGGAAAAAAGTCAGAACCATTACAGAAATTTAAGATCAGCACAAAAGCAAAAAACTTTCACAGTTGGTAGACATAAGTGAATATGTCAAAAGTCCACACCAGCCAAGATTTTAATCAGATTTTGCGTGTAATGAAACGAAATTAGGGAAAGTAGCGCAACCGGCCTACATTTTTTTCTCTAAACCTTCAGTCGAATAGTTTTTCGCATGGTTTTCCTCTTCGATTTTTTACTAGAATGGGGACAAATATAGGAAAAGCAGATCCGTATTCGAAAAATTTTAAGTAAGAGAAATATATCTTTTCATTCAGCTGAGTACACTATAGTGTAAACATAATAAAAATATAACTGCAAAATAATGGACCTTATGATCACTTTGAAAAAAAAGTTTACTTTATAACATTTACGGAAAAAGCATTATGGTCAAATGTGGCCCTTTCATGTGCTCATAACTTCAATACATTTTGCGCCATTTGCAGTAGCATAAGGTCAATTGACAGTTATGCCGTTGACCTTATGATCACCGTGACTCATAGTAAGCCTTTCTCTTTCACCCCAAACTACTCGCCATTGATCGAAATCTAACAGTAGATCTCATCGATGGTCACCACTTTAAAAAACAGTTCTTGTATAGCAGAAGGCATATGTCCGTAAGTTGAGCTGCGCCTTTATACTACTTATACTAGTTGTTTGGCAGTTTGAAGATATTTTTCTTCAAGATTAAAGTATCTGTATGCATGTAAAATTTGTGTATGAACTTGCTGCTTTCAGCTGAGTTGGCACTGAAGGAATTTCACTCTTTAAACTTACATGAATTTAAATCAAATCCACTTAAGCAAACACCTTATTAAGACACACACACACTTACTGATTGGTGAGAACTGTGTGAAATCCGATGCCATCCTAGCGGCTTGAGTATTATATGACAACAGTACACTAGTGAGAACGTTTAGTTTTAGTGCGTTCTTTATCGTATGAAGGCCAAAACAACCATTGGTGCCTCGATATGCTGACAGAACATATTTGCTCGCGCCGGACTTTAAAAGAGAAGTCTGTTTAGGAGAGATGTGGCGGTTGTCTCTTTCTAGCTCTCTCAGCTCATAACTCCACAGCTACTTCACTGTTCCAAGGTACCATATAGGCTGATATTGAAGTGCTGAGCCATCTCGTTAAGAGATCTGCGGCATTCAGTGATCGAATTATGTTGTCGACAAATGAGTCCAACTTCTTTCACGCGGTCTGGCTGTGCAAGTAGCTAACAGCACCGGTCATTATGGCAAACATTTAGGTTAGTCGGGAAGGCAAAACGAGATCGGTGAAAAGATATTAACTTCCTTCCTTCGCCGTACGATTAGAGATATATGTTGATGGCACCCTGAATGGCATGTTGCCTATTGGCCTATTCTTTTAGTGTGTTAATAATCACTGTGTAATTCCCAGAGTGCTCAAAATCCGAGCTTCACCGATTCTCTAATTGCGTAAGGCTACGATACAGCTTCTCCTTCACTACGCAATCTAGTGGTCGAAGCAAAATAGTGTGACGACCTTCGTCGCATGCAAAGCACCGTTAATGAACAGATTGAGCTCCTGTAGAGTTTTTGTAAGCGTTTGAGTCGTGGCTTTCGTAAATGCCGGCCATCTAACCGGAATACCAAACAGTAGAATTTGAAGTACAATGGCGATATAGATGGCTGGGAGCAAAATTTTACGAGGCACTAATTGCTCTTTTAGAGGAGAACAAATAAGTTGTTGCTTTATTCACCCCGAGTACCAAACTTTTTGTTCAGCAAATATTGTTGATAATGCCGCATCTATTATAAGGTAGAGTATTTGAGGGAATTTTCTTTGAAATTGGGTTTGTTCCATAAATTACTCTCTGCTTCTGTTGTACCTATTAGCTAGAGCTTCTCTATAAATTGTAGGTAGAACTCTTATCTCTGAGTCTGAAGAAGTGGCCGCAAGTTACTAGAATAATCGGCAGCTGCTTGCAAGTAGAAAAAGTATCAAGGCCAACTTGTCGAAGGTAATAGACAGGATTTAAATTGCAATCTAACAGCCACGGGGTACCAAAGCCGTTAAATGGCGGAATGTCGCCGCCTATAAGGCGAGAAAGGTGTTTCTAGGGATCGTAACCCTGCTTGGTTTGCTCGTGTTCAGCACCAGCCGGACGTGTTGACTGTCGGTGTTTTTGTTTATGTAGTAATATTTTCTGAAAACTTTTCATCCACCAGAAAGACCGCATGGGAATCGGTTGAATGCAATGAATTGAATGGTTTCAGTGTAGCCGTAAAATAAATACATTTTCATATAAACAATTGGCATTTAATACAATAATGCAGTCTTTTAATTTATTATATTTATTATCTTTTTGTATGTTCATAAAATGGGTATTTTGTTTTCATTTGTGGTCACTGAGTTGTCTTTCATAATAATTCAATTATTGTGCCAAAAATTCAGAAATCGATTGCGGTTATGGCTTATACTCGCACTATTTCAGTTGGTGTTGTTGTTGTGTTAACATCACAATGGTAGTAAAATATTTCAGAAAATGTGTCCAAATGTGCATAAATACGTGCATCTACATACGAACTTATTTCTTTATAGTTATTTATATATATAAATATGTATCCTTTGTCATATAATTGAAAATTCGTTTCACTGAGCGTTGTTGTCAATACCAAAGCCACAAATTTATAAAAAGTTGGCAAAAGAACATGAATGGATGTTAAGGGCGAATTATGGTGACTTAAACCATAAAGCCATAACCGATAAAACAGCTGATCGAACCAACCTTATGGAAATCACATGTAGTAGATTAATGGTGCCATACCATAACGCTAACTCGATTACATAGATTTCCATAAGGTAGGTTCGATCAGCTGTTTTATCTGGTTTATGGTTTTATGGTTATAAGTCACCATTAATTCGCCCTTTAAGTCGATGACTGACCAAAGTCAAGTATCATAAAGTTCTTGTTAAACAAACATAAAGCATTGAATTGCTGTAAGGATGAGGATGCTTAGCTCCGTAACTATTTGGAGTAAAATTGATTAACTTTATTTTATTTATTAGATTATTTCACTAACCAATTGGGAATTACAAGCACTGCCAGAAGCTTAGATAGAAAATGCCTAGCAGTATCCCTAATAGTTAGGACTTCTGCTGTGGTCATTATGGGGAATGCCCATCTTACCGCATGCGGAATGCCCATTGTTCCCAATGTACGGTGCCATGTGTGTCTTGATGTTCATTTAAACACCTACTCCGACGATGCTTATACCCTTATTGTTGTTGTTGTAGCTTTAAGACACTTTCCGAGGTTGTGGGAAGTGTGATCGATGTTGATGATCCTTTGCCGGATATAGAGTCCGGTAACAAGCACCATTAAAGGTACTAGCCCACCATCTTGGTTACGATTTAGTTTGACCACATGCTCTAGGGTATACCTCCTTTCCCACCCCCTAGGTCCATGAGGAACTCGGTTATACCCTGTAGTAAGCCCTAAGTACCAGCTCATCAGTCATTTTATTCCTTCGATTCTAATAACGCAGCTAGCGCTTAACTCCACACACCTAAGAACGAATCATGCTTAGTTATAAGTATGGTGCTACTGCCTCAACTTTAGTTCGAATTTTATTTCGGAACTAATTGTGCGCACCGAATAAAGGACACTTCTGGGCCCTCGCTGAAGTTCTTTACAGCACTTTGATTCGCTGAATCTCAGTACGGTTTCCCAATGTACAGAATATATGTAGGTAGTTCGCAAGCGTTTTACGACGTTGTCCTACCCGAATTTTTGTTCCCACGCTTCAAAGTGGTCCTCGTCATTCCCCTTTCCATGCTTTTCTACCATATCTTCTATTTCTGCTTCCTACTTCTGTCTCTCTCCGTTTCTTTCTATCTTTCCTTGATTTCATTCATTCCCTTTATTTCACTCTTGTACTTCCACCCCCACGAATGGAAGAGTGACATAAGATCAACGGCCATAATGTCAATTGACCTTACGACTACTTCAATATGCCACAAAATCAATTGAAAGTAAAATGTTCACAGCTGTTGAATAAAGTCACGTTCAATTGTTTTGCGCAATACTTTTGTTCAGTCGAATGAAAAGAGAAGTTTTTTTAATTGATATTAGAGAAAAATTGTAAGTTACAAACGGCGATGGTTACTAGGACATGTTTCTGAATTTCACTTCTTCATCAGCTAGCTTTTCGGGAACTGAGCGTTGAACTCGAATCTCCAACATTCATATCAGTGCAAGCCTTTTTAGCTGCTAAGCCATATGATATGAATGTTGGCTTGCATTGATATGAATGTTGGAGATTCGAGTTCAACGCTCAGCTCCCGAAAAGCTAGCTGATGAAGAAGTGAAATTCAGAAACATGTCCTAGTAACCATCGCCGTTTGTAAACTTACAATTTTTCTCTAATATCAATTACGAAAACCATTGTATAAAGCAATATGGGTAAAGCTCGCTAATTAAATACATATGAGAAGTTTTTTATTTAAAATTTGCTGATACCGCGCTCCTTTGCTTTATTTTTATAGTCCTAGTGAAAAATCGAATAAAAACTGGCCCTGGTCCTCGCTGAGATAAGAAAAACGTAGTCAACTAAAAATGTTAAGAGAATTTTGAAAAAAAAACATTGCGCAATATTTTTAATTCAAATTTGCGCAATTAGATTAAAAGCTGGGCCGGGAAGACCTCCTTTGAAATAGGAAGAACACCCCACTAGAGAAAATCTCTAGTTCGTAACAGACGTGCTTTTAGTGTATTCAAACCACTACTAGTTCACCCTTTATCTCTTTCACATGTCCTAGGCTGTGGAAATTGTGCCCGTCGCATTACCTTTTCTATAGTTCCGAACAAATTAGTTTATTGGCGCTTTTTCCATTCTTCCGAACTAGTGTAACAAATTACAGTTTAGATCAAAGCCTTTTCTTGGTAATATTTCGTTGGTTCTGAATCGGACTGAAATTCTACATGTTGCTTCTAATCCTATATTATACCCTATTTCGACAGTTACGAGAGTCAGTGGGAAAGTGTAGGAAGAGAAGGCATACTAATTGCTCCTTAAAGCTGTTAGCAGTTCTTTTGCAGATAGCCTATTTCGCAAAAACAGCAAGTTAAACCTAAATTTAAAAAACAAATTGTCGATTTTTTAACTGAAACAAATATAGTTACTATCGAAATAGTAGTTAATTAGAAATTTGTATCACTAGTTACTGACTTCCCTCCAGGGAAATTCAACATAGCGTGTAAGCAATTCAGCTGAAGATGGTTGCTTTTTGTGCTGAGCTTAAATTGCTTTATAAGGGTAAACAGAAATCCTCTAAATTTCCATAGTCAGATAAAGTAAGATCACAAAGTGGTCATACGGCCAACTAAATTTCCCTTATGTCACCCCCACCTTCACGCATACTTCCACGCTTGCTCCCACTGTTTCTTCCTTTTCCACTTCGACGCCGATTACTACTGAAACGGTGGATATAGCTTCACTCACACTGCCACTCCTGCCACTTACTTCTTCCACTCCCACTCACACTTTGGATACTTTTTCACTCCTACTGCGACCCCCTCCCACTCCCACCTCGTTCTCACTCCCACTCGCATGCAAAGTCCCACTCCCAACCCCACTCTCTCTTTATCTACTCCCACTCACACTCGTACTCCTACCCCCAATCTCATACGTACGAGTGCGTAAAGTTTTGGCCTTAATAAAAGTACCTTTTGAAGCCTTTTAGAAACCTTACGTATCTCCCACATTAACCCAACTTTTATAAGCACATTATTTACGATCTTTTTCCAAAAATAATATTAGCTTTTGAGCTTTCATATATGCATAGTCTAAGTGCTCTAATATATCCATATTTTCATATAAAACGTCACAATGCATCGTTAATGTCTTCTTTTGTCCCTTAAGCGCTTAATCAGCATTAAATATGCTACTTTTTCAACTTTATGTGCACGTGCATTTTTGTTTGTATGTACTTACCATTGTATCGGTGTATTCAATTAATTTATCCTCGGAAACATCATTAATTTTCTTGGCCTCTTTTAGCAAATCACGTAAAAAGTTTTTCAGCTCATCGGCTTCAATGTAACCAGAATTATCGGTGTCGTATTCACGCCAAATCTGCAAGAAAGGTGGCAAAAAAAAACAAGGGAGAATGTAAAATTTAGAAAAAATAGGTGATAATCAAGTGTATACAGTTATTACAGGAAAAAGCAGCGACACAACAACAAGCACAACAAGAATTAATAACAAAAAGTTAGCTTAAGGGCAATGATAAAAGGGATTTAGACGCATGAATAATAGCTGGGATATGAGCGCATATAAATGATAAGAAAAGGTAGTATTTAGCATAGATGGGTAGATGTGCGTATGGGTCGTTGAGTTGATGGGTTGATGTGACAAAGCACAAAGCATTTGCTGAGCGTAGCTTATTTTAGGGAATGGTGTTATGCCTAAAAACCCAAAAAAGTCGCTCGTAATAGAATGTCGCTCATTGGTAGCAGATGGTGTCGCTAAGGCGACTTACAAAAAAATCTTTTGGCGGAGCAAAGTTTGGTGTCATGTTTTTGCATTTTTACGATTTCATACCCAAAAAATCATTAAATATGGCGACCTTATGTAAAACAAATTGTACTTTAATTAGCATCATGCTTTAGAGCCATTTTTAGTCGAAATTAGGGAAACTAATGAGACGTACAAAGAAGAGATAAGGTAAATGGAAAGGGGACCATGATGAGTAATATAAATATATTTTAAAAACACTTAAAAAACACGCAAATATCTACAAACCACTTAGATATTGGATTTGTGTCTCCGCTATTAAGCATAACTCGTTTTGTAGCAATTTATTTAACTACTGCCGAGAATCTAGAAAATTACAAACAATCATTCATACAGGTGAAGCTAATATAAGCTTGGTAAAAAGACAAAATATAGATATTTGCATTAACAAATGTATTGTAACTATATTGTGATGAATATTAGCAACACTAAGGGATACTATCATCTCTAAGCTGATGCGAAGAGTGACTTGTATGCACATCCATAAATCAATCATTATGTATCTACATAAACAAATCAATCATTATGTCTACACATATGTACGTGCACGCAGCGGAGAAGCAACGCATAAACACATGCAGATATCTTATCTAAGATGCTCCCAAAAGTATGCAATTGTAATTGTGGAAGTGTCGCTCACAAATACACGCGCATATGAGAGCTACACACGTGCATCTGTAGTTATAATTATATACCAGTAACTAAGTAATTCGCCTAGAAGATGCAACGAGGAAATCACACACTATAAAAGCAACAACAGTAGAGGCGCGATAATCAGTTTCATTTAAGCAAGCTATTTGTTGTGAAGTATCAGTGTTATTGTGCAGTACTTTAATAAAGGCCATTTTGCATTATTAAATATTGGAGTTATTTATTCAACAGTTTAGCGATACGAACGTTGGTAGAAGGTTGCGAATAAGGGGATATGCAGTAAATTCGTTACAATATTTTGCCACCAAGGAAGTTATGAGTCATCTATACCTGAAACAAGTAAGGGTGGGGATGAATTCGGCTCTGAGCCAAAGGCTTCGTAACTTTCACGAATGAAGCTTAACATTAAACTGATGAAATTTGAAAAATTCATATAATATATACGGCCAATCTTGATGACTTTGCATACAAATAAAAGGTCCATTTAAAAACACCTTTTGTGCTCCTTACATATCGTATCGGCTAACTAAGGAAACCTCACCTCATCGTAGTTTGTGTTTGCATCCACGCCGTAGAGTCTGCTTAGGATGGCATACTGCTTCTCGTTTCAGCATCTTAACTCTCTTTGTCTTATGACTGAGGCTAGAGCTGTCAATAAATACATTGCTCTTCACAGACTTACTTACTTACTTACTTAATTGGCGCTTAACCGTTTAAACGATTATGGTCGCTAAATAAGGCGCACCAGTCGCTTGGGTTAATAGGCGCCAATTAGTCTCATTAAGGGAATTCAAATCATTTTCCACCTGGTCGTTCAAGCAGAGTGGATACCGCCCATTTCCAATTAATTCACAGACTGCAGGTTGAAAGTTGCTTAGTTTTTTAATGTTGTGTTGAGTTCCATATGGCTGGTCAGCACACCACGCCTCCGTCCGCTAGTATGGTTCTTATGACCGCAGTGTAAAGCCAAGCCAGTTACTTGACATTTGAAGAATCCGAGGGTTCTGTGCCAAGGAAGGAAGGCAGTGAAAATTACTCGGTTTTCTTACTGATACTATGTACCAATTCCCCCTTTCCCGGGTTAGCATTAAGTCCGCTTGATTCCTTCCAGGTATGTGTCCTACTAAGCTCTCTCTGCCGGATTTCAAATACACTGGGGGTTTATCGTCGACCGCAAATCCTATTACTATTAACTCCATTCTTATCCAGATTGAGTAGTATCACGTTTAGTGCTACAGTCCGGAGGTTTGGGAAGACGGCTTTCTCTTTCCATAGTTCGCGGCATTGTCACCGAGCCTTTGCCTATGTAACTCTATTTACTGTGAGTTGTATTGCTTGCATTTGAGTGATCTTTCCTTTTATTCAATGAGCTCATGGAAAGAAATGTCTGTTAATCGTCTCTTCATATGTGCATGCGGCGTCTTAGAAAGTTTAGACCTTTTATTTTTTGCTTAAAGAATGTGAAGCTTATTATTATATTATTATATGTTATCTTTACATTATTGTGCATTCGTTCATCCGTCAGGAAACTACTTGAGTTCTTTTCCAGCTTTGCGGTTCATAGATTAGAATGAAACTAGCTTAATATACCCTTAGGAGCAAGAAGACCTTTGGATCACATAGCTTATTGTTAAGAGGGAAATAATGTTCTGGTCTGTGAACGCTTCCAGGGAAATGTGTGTTCATTAGCTTGAATCTTCGAGGACGCGAGTGTTTATTTTTGAGGAGCAGAAGGATTTTCAGGATATAGTTTTGTTGTTGCAATTGTTTTTTCGTAATCTTTAGCGCATCCTGCTATAATTGCAATATGTTAATTGTGTTTAGTTCAGTGAAAGCTTTTTTTACTGCTGTTCTAAGTTTTTTGAGTTGCCGTGATACTCTGAAATCTCAAGTTCTCTGCTAGCGCCGAACCCCCTTTGTTGAGTCCAGTGTAGGACTTCTCCTCATTGCTGAAGTCTGCTTGGATGAGGGAATATTATTGCCTGGAGTGACTATTAAGGATGTAGTGAGAAAAATTCTTCAACCTCTTTCGTTTATTGAAAAGGTTCCCCCTATATTAATTTTTGCACTGGCATCTACAATCCACAGTCACATTCTGCTCACTGTTGTTGTCCATAAAATGTGTCAAATATGGAGACTGGGCCATTTTGTAATACACACACACTTGCAGTTCCAAAATGGGCCAAAAACTCGAACTTATGGTGCAATGTAAATGTAAGATTATGGAGTACCTGAAGAAGTTTTTCATCACTGTTTAGTTCTACTGAGCTCTACTTTTTCAATATTTTGCGCTATATCGAACAGCCGAAAGGTAAAGGGCTGAGGCTTGAAAGGAGGACGGCCTCTTGCTCATGTCAGTGGTATCACAATCGTCACAGTCAGGCTAACCTAACCCAACACATCCATCACACAACCGAAGCGCTCATAATCACAGAACATCAAGAAGAGAGGTACTATTTCATTATTTTATACAAAGGTTTTTGTTATAGGTTTTTGTAAAAAAGAACATTTTTTCGAAATAATTAACTTATCATTTGGATATACCCCGACTTGAAAATAATCTAATGCTCTTTTTTGGTATTTACGAAGTGTATAAATAAATTGATAAACTAAAAATAATTTAAGGAAACAGCTTTCATACTTCTATCAATTTCCGATTGCACACAATTTCAAGCTAATTTATGAAAAAACAAAAAACAAATAAAGAAACAAAACACAAAAACCTCTTTCGCCATTAGTTTTTATTTACGTACTTAATCTTTGTAGCCAATTAATCTCTCTGAACTAATGGCCAAAGTAAACGTTTTGAGTGTTTGTGTGCTGCAAGTAACTTGGAAGTAGAAATTAATTGCAAGAACGGTATGGCGGGGCGTATGAGTAACAGAAAACCTCTTTGTCGTATATTAACTAAGAACAATGTGGTATGAGTATAATGGAACAAACACACCAAGGAACAAGTAAGGAACGCTAAGTTTGGGTGTAACCGAATATTACATACTCAGCTGAGAGCTTTGGAGACAAAATAAGGGAAAATCACCATGTAGGAATATGAACCCAGGGTAACCCTGGAAGGTGTTTTTACGACATGGTTATTCAAATGGAAGGTGTTAATGAGTACTTTAAACAGGGGTGACTCTAGAATATGTTTGTACGATATGGGTATCAAATGAAAGGTGGTAATGAGGACTTTAAAAGGGAGTGGCCCTTAGTTGTATATGTGAAGGTGTTTTCGAGATATCGACCAAAATGTGACCAATGTGTGTGGGGTGACCCAGAACATCATCTGTCGGATACCGCTAATTTATTTATATATGTAATACCACGAACAGTATTCCTGTCATGTTTGCAAGGGCTTTTGATTTCGCGCCCTGCACAACTTTTTCATTTTCTTCTACTTAATATGGTAGATGTCATACCCATTTTACAAAGTTTTTTCTAAGTTATATTTTGCGTCAATAGACCAATACAATTACCATGTTTCATCCCTTTTTTCGTATTTGGTATAGAATTATAGCATTTTTCCATTTTTCGAAATTTTCGATATGGAAAAAGTGGGCGTGGTCATAATCGGATTTCCGACATTTTTAATACCAAGATAAAGTGAGTTCAGATTAGCAAGTGAACAAAGTTTAGTGAAGATATGTCGATTTTTGCTTAAGTTGTCGTGTTAACGGCCGAGCGGAAGGACAGACGGTCGACTATGTATAAAAACTCCGCCCACTTTCACAGAAAACAGTTACCGTTATAGAAGCTATGTCCTTACCAAATGTCACAAGGATTCCTACATTTTTATTCGATTTATGGCATTAAAAGTATTCTAGACAAATTAATGGAAAAAGGGCGGAGCCACGCCCATTTTGAAATTTTCTTTTATTTTTGTATTTTGTTGCACCATATCATTACTGGAGTTGAATGTTGACATAATTTACTTATATACTGTAAAGATATTCAATTTTTTGTTTGACTTTGCAAATTTTTATTTAGCACATACATAGTAATAGGAGTAACGTTACTGCCAAATTGCATCATGGTATCCTCAAGGACTGCCAAATTACAGCTTACAAAGCTTTTAAATTACCTTCTTTTAAAAGTGGGCTGTTCCACGCCCATTGTACAAAATTTTACTAGCTTTCTATTCTGCGTCATAAGATCAACTCACCTACCAAGTTTCATCGCTTTATCAGTCTTTGGTAATGAATTATCGCACTTTTTCCGTTTTCCGAAAACTTCGATATCGAAAAAGTGGGCGTGGTTATAGTCCGATTTCGTTCATTTTAAATAGCGATCTGAGATGAGTGCCCAATTACGAAATTTCATTAAGATACCTCAAAATTTACTCAAGTTATATTGTGTTTATGGACAGACGGACGGACGAACGGACGGACATGGCTAAATGATTTCTTTCGTCGCCCAGATCATTTTGATATATAGCGGTCTATATCTATCTCGATTAGTTTATGCCGTTACGGGGCACCGTTATGCGAACAAAGAAAATATGCTCTGTGAGCTCTGCTCAGCTGAGTACAAAAACGGTATGGCGGGGCGTATGAGTAACAGAAAAAGCCCTTTGGCGTATATTAACTAAGACAATGTGTACGTGTATAATGGAACAAGCACACAAAGGAAAAACTAAATCAAAGTAAATGAAATACACATATATTGCATAAATTTGTATAAATATATAAAACAAACTGTATGATTAAGCGTGTATACATGTCAACTATACATATTAATTGGTATATACATAAGTGTGTGTAAGTTACATACTTATTTGTTTGATAAGCGCATTCAGTTTTTATTTAAATTGAATTTAATTCACTAGTTTAATTAAACTGCTTTAGCAAACTTACCTTCATAAATTCAACACTCGATTCCAATGGATTGTCGAAGCGGAAGAGCAAAAGGAAATTTTCCTCCATTGGCAATAATTGAGCGAGCTGTTAAAAGAAAAGCAGAGGAAGCATTTTGTTAGAAATGCAGACATAAATAAGTAAACAAATGCAGAAATTTAAATTTAAACACCTCCCATTGTTTAAGAACTCTTTTTAGTGAAATTTACTACTTTTAATCTTTTTTTCTATTTTTCTCCGTGCTAAATCTCCTACCTATACATAGTCACTTCAATATAATGAACGTTAAATTTAACGTATTTCCAGTCAAACACTATCAAATTCTCAACTAAATTGAATTTCGTATAAGCTCTTAAATATTTCTAGTAGCAAAAATATTTCAAGTAATTGCTATCAAAAGTTGCTGCTCTTTCCGCTAACACAAGTGCAAACTCAGACAATTTATTTGAAGGATTTTAAAATTGAATGCTGAGTGAAATGAGACATACCGAGAATCAAATGCGATTGTAGAATTGTAAAAAAATGAAAAAGAGTTGAGTACGTCTGTATGTATTTTTGAAGCAGAGGAATTGAAAATTATTTGAATTCGTTTTATTGATAAAGAATTCAGCTGGTTGGTGAGGCTTCCTGGTACGGTTTATCACTCCGCGTATCTAACCGCGGGAGTCGTGTACTTTTCCACAAAACCGCAGAGCTCCGGTTGAACTCCGGGCAAATGACATCGAAAATTCTGTTTCAAACCATTTTCTAAAATAACATGGATTCATCCATCTTCATTGGTAAGGAAATTAGGAGTGTATTTCTGTAATGAAAAGCTTATTAAAACAGTAAATCAGACTTCGGCTTGATGTCCTTTCAGCGAACACGAAAACTTTTTCATAACATTTCGTTAGTTAAACCCTTTTTAGTTTCTCAATAATTTAAGAAAAAATCCAAAATTTATTTTGTAACTAAAAAAGTGTAAAGCAGCTCCAAAAATTGTTTACGAAAATATTCGAGATTTTGAGAAAATTTCGAACTTCTTATTTAAACTTTTCTGAACTTTTTTATGCATTTTTATAGCTTAATCAATTTAGTCTTATAAAATATAAGTTATCGGTCTCTCAAAACTCAAATTGCGACGAACTCTAATTTCATAAAAAGTGCAGAGCTAATATAAAGGCAAAAACGAAATATTTGTTAGTTTTCGCATCCATTGCCCTTCACCATTTCATACGCTAATAGCGCATTTTTGTCTAAAAGTTTATTTTCAAAAAGTTTTTTTCAGGTACTTTTCGAAAGTGGTAACAACGGATGCCCATCACTGCCAGTTATAAGAAACTAATTGCGAAATTTAACTCTTTCTAACTGTTCAAAAAAACAGGCGCTTTCAATGTCAGCTTAACACGGACTTTGCATCACCCAATTCACCAAGTTATTAAAATAAAACACTAAAAGAAAAGTTTTATAATAAATTTATATGCTCACTTTGCTTATTTTTTTTCAAAAAACTTATAAATTGTTTTTGTTTTTATCGGCCTATTGATAAATCATTCAAGGTTCGTATCGAGCTCAAGGCCAGAACAATAATTTTTTTCTAATGATAATTATTGTTATTTTTTAATTTTTCTAAATTTGAAAAATTGTATTTTGTCAAATTTAGAAAAATTAAAAAATAACAATAATTATCATTAGGAAAAAACTTATAATGAACAATGAATTCAAACAAAATGATCTACGACGAACATGTTTTCAAATTGTCCTGAAGTTGTTAAAAAAACCAAATTGCCCAAAAAGGTGCCGATTTAAAAAAAAATTTAATTACGATTGGCTGAAAGAATAGGCGAAATCAGTGATGCAAAATCATTTAGTAAGTTCTAGGGGCATAAACACTCCTTTGAAATGATTCTTACCTCATACTTAAGTTGAGGATATATATGCGTATGAGAAGGGTTTGAAAAATCACTTCAAATCCATGTTTGAAACACAAACACCTGCAAATTTTGGTCTACATTTTAAAAATTGTATCCAGGGTCATTGTAAAGTTTAAATTATGTAGATGCGCCAAGGATTATACGATTTTCATCCATGTGTTACGCAATGATATCCACTTAGACTGCTTATGATTTCGAGGGCGGCATCCTTGGCCGAATAGTTACTCCCTAACATTTCAAGGTGTTTCTCTGGTGTAGCTCGGCAGCATAGCGCGACAAAAACATCCGTTAGAAAGTCTTCGGAACTACACCTAGAGCTTCTAGGTAAGTGACGTCGTCGAAGGTACATATGAGTTCGAAGTCGCAGTCCTGTAGCTTCTGTGCTGGCATATGGTGTGAGGGTCAGGAAGCGTGGTAGCGACTGGTGGTTGGAATTGCTACTGTTCGCACATCGGGAATTGTAGCTCCTAATCATCGGGAATTGTACGTCGAAAAAAGTGGATGCGTCCTGTACCACGAGAGTCATGAGTATTAATAGACCATTAATAGCAACCGTAAGTCGCCTTTGTGCGTGACCGCCCAGGTGCCATAAATGATTTAAAGAAATTGTGTTCGCGACAATTATTAGGAGTTAACCCCAGGTGAAACTACGCTTTGCACAAGATATACAGACAAAAGTGTGACCATTTTATGTATCTCTATTTCTTTTCAGCAGACGCAGCAGTACCAATTCCAAAGACCGGGGTTAGGTTCGAAGCCTCCCTGGAGTAAGTGAACGAGGGAGAATCCCTCCGCAAAGAGCTACTCCTGAGAATTTTTGAACGATCTGCGAGTTTTCGAGGCAAAAACTTCGGATATTTCCGAAATGGCTGAAACTTTAATTTCCTTAAATACATACATAGAAATAAAACCTTTTTCTAAATACTATTTTTTTAAATAGAAAAATCAAGCTTTTTAAAGTAATAACAGCGGCGTATGCCGGCGCGCCGTCAACGCCGCCGCCGCCGATAAAGTGATCGGCGTAAACCTCTAGTACATATATATATACATACAAGTCTCTATCTTAGATTTTCCGCTCCATTACCTAAAGCATATATGCTTATTTATGTAGGTACGTATGTATGTACTGTACATACTTATGCACAGTAGACCTGGCATTGGTCATATGGTTTTTATTTTATTTTTTTTGGAATTTCAAATTCGGGTAGCGATCAAAATATGCGATTTGATGCCAAAAATGCTATAGCAAATTTTCAGGTTGATTGGATGGAGCCAACCAGAGCAAAAATGAGGTCAAAGGTCAAAATTTTTGAAAAACTGCCATATACATTTTCTCAATTAATTTTTTTTATTTAAATTAGATATACTATACGTAGCATTATTATTATGTTTATTATTTTAAATCAATGAAGATATTGTCTAGGCTGGGAAGTCCTTTCGGTAGCCTTCTACAATGTGTAACAAGTACTGTTTTATCGTCTTCATTGTGCGTCAAGCATCTGTTAAAGTCAGTTATTAGTTTGACTTTTCTTTCCGCGGCATCATTCATAACAGTAATGCATTTGAAGATATGTTCCCCTTTACAAAATGCTGCATTTTTGGGCCAATTTGCTGGATCTTAGAAATCCATTGAAATTTCCAATGGAGAAAAAACTTTTTTGTGTTGGTAGTTACAAAAGAACTTAAATCTTTGGATGTGAATAATTGTAATTCATCAACACTTACATGCACTTTTTTAAAAGGAAAGAAATATCATCACCGATAGGATTGTCTTAATTGGACTCTATTTGCAATGCTAAAACCATCTTGTTTTTTATTTCTGATGCTTCAAGTGGATCAAAAAAGGCAAGTGCAACTGCTTCCTCTGATATATACCACAGATGGTTTCGAATTTTTTCCTATAGAACTGTAGATAATTTTTTATCAAAGTAGCCAATAATACCCTCTATCTCTATTTGGCGCTTCAACTACAATTGCGATTCTAAACCAGTACTAGAAACTAAGAAAACGCACATATTTCGAATTCCATTCAACTGACTCGCTGACATTTTGAAGTGTGTTTGAAACATATACATTTTTAAGGAATAAATGGCTTTCGACATGAATCTAGCATGAGACCTAGATCCAGGTGTACGAAATGTAAAATTTGGAATGCTACCACCAAGAAAAATAAATGCAAGTTGTAGAAGCTCTCTATAATCGTGCCGAATGTGTACCTCGCTAAATATTCAAGACAAAAGTTTTTGCTTGTTTCGCATTCCTTTACTGTTTTGTTTTCACAGCGTACTTTATAAAAAAAACACTGAAGTACTTGCTGTTTTGATGGTAATTTTACACCAACTATTTTGGGTTCACATTTACCAATTAAGTATACATTTGTGTCAGCAGACCGTAGCAGTTTCAACGATAAATTTGTCTTCTGAGCCATTATTGAAATTTGAAAATGAATCTCTCCAGTCAGAAAGATGCAAGTTTTAGTCATAAGATTTTTTGCTGACTACTGCTGACTACTTCTGGTAAAACTGTCAAACGATTAGCTGTATGGCAATTTACTTCCCTGCAGGAACAGTGACGCTCATTTCATGCAACATTTGTATCAGCACGCTAAGAGCTTTCACTAATTTCGTGTAGGGATGTGAATGTGTGAATGTGTGTGTGTGGGGAAATTGACAGATTTCACATTTTTTACTGGAAGGCAATCCCGTACC
>JARSSU010025088.1:0-14230 GCA_029619165.1 Eurosta solidaginis
TTCATCAAATACCCCACCGTGTGGCTGCTCGCTTTGCAATTGTTCTCTAAGTATTGCCTTTTGTTGCTATTCCTTTACTCACCATTTATGTATATATGTACAGATTTCAGTAAAGCATTTTACAAAGTATCCCACTCATCTACAAGCTGGATCGGCCTGACTTCCAACCAGGTGGATCTCGTCATATCCCCTCGGTCGAACGCAAAAGTTATTATATACTCAGCGTGAGCTTCAATTGTACATTTCATTTCAGATAAATTACTTTTCTACTACACGTAGCACCGCCCGTTAAAAAAAAATGTTCCCTCGTTTCCTCTAACAATAAAACTTGGTAAGTAAAATATCATTGATTCAAAACTATTTTTTGATAAGTTATAGCTTATTATTCTAGTCTACGACCCTTTTAAAAATCCATTATATAAAAGTGGGCGTGGTCTTTAACCGATCTCGTCCATTTTTTCTAGAAATATTGCCTGCTATAGGGAAAATTTGTGTACTCATTTTATTACTATCCGTTAATTTTTCTTCGAGTTATGGCTTCCGAAACATATAAAATTGCTTAGTCATAAAAGAAAAATTTAAGTATCCATACACACTCATGGCTAAAATAGCATTGTAGAAGTGCCGCACAGGTTCAAACTACGCAAAATACTTCGGTTCCCATGTAACAATGAACAGGCGATACCCCTGAAATATTCTCGGAGCGCTCACAATTTTGGAATCCGATCAGAGTTTGAAATATGTAAAAATGTGAGCTTCAGAGATACGGTCATAAAAGAGTCTTTAGTGACTCCGATATGACTAAAAATTATGAGCTTTATGCCCAGAATGTTCAGCAAATGAAGAAACTTTGGAACAAAAATTCATATTTTATTTTGAAAAAATTTTTAAGTTTGAACAAAGTTATAGCTTATAATATTGTAACGAATTTACTGCAAATCCTCTTATTCGCAACTAACGTTCGTATCGCTAAACTGTTGAATAAATAACTCCAATATTTAATAATGCAAAATGGCCTTCATTAAAGTAATTCACAATAACACTGATACTTCACAACCAATAGCTTGCTTAAATGAAACTGATTGTCGCGCCTCTATTGTTGCTGCCTTTTATACTATGTGATTTCCTCGTTGCCTCTTCTAGGCGCTTCCAGAATTTACTTAGTTACTGCTGTAAAATTATAACTACAGATGCACGTGTGTAGCTTCTCATATGCGCGTGTATTTGTGAGCAACACTTCCACAATTATAATTGCATACTTTTGGGAGCATCTCAGATAAATATCTGCATGTGTTTGTACGTCTCTTTCCCGCTGCGTGTACGTACATATGTGTAGACATAATGATTGATCTATTGATGTGCATACAAGTCACTGCTTAGCATCGTCTTAGAGATGAAAGTACTCCTTAGTGTTCCTAATATTCGTAACAATATGTCTTGCAGTTTTCCGCTTTAAATTGGAATGGAAGCTTCTATCAATCATTTTCGCAAGAAGCATATTATGAGTTGTTTCTGAACATATCAAAGATGTATCGAACTTTAGCCACATATATGTATGAAATTAAGCTATTTTCGGTCGACCATTGCAAGAAGGGAATTACATCCATTCCGTACTCAGAAATGAGCGTAAGCGATCCGAATTATAGCTTCTTTCTGACAATTTTTTTACTCTGAATGTTTGCTGGGTAAGCTAATATGTTCCATCATTTCTATTGTTACATATATTTTGAAGATGACGTGCAGAAGCACTGCAGGCGGCGCTGCTTATTTTGGTGCTACTCTTTTTATTTCTGCAGGTAAATTAAAATTTTAAATAATATTCTCTAAACTCTGTAAAAATTAATATTACTGAAGGCAAATAAATTTAAGAGGACTGAAAAAGACGTATTACTTAAATTTTATATTTAACAAGTAAGGAAGGCTAAGTTCGGGTGTAACCAAACATTACATACTCAGTTGAGAGCTATGGAGACAAAATAAGGAAAATCACCATGTAGGAAAATGAACCTAGGGTAACCCTAGAATGTGGTTGTATGACATGTGTATCAAATGGAAGGTATTAAAGAGTATTTTAAGAGAGAGTAGGCCATAGTTCTATGGATGGACCGCCATTTAGGGATATCGCCATAAAGGTGGACCCAGGGCTGACTCTAGAATTTGTTTGTACGATATGGGTATCAAATGAAAGCTGTTAATGAGTATTTTAAGAGGGAGTGGGCATTAGGTCTATCGGTGGACGCCTTTTCGAGATATCGCCATTGAGGTGGACCAGGGGTGACTCTAGAATGTGTTTGTACGATATGGGTATACAATGAAAGGTGGTAATGAGTATTTTAAAAGGGAATGGGCTTTAGTTCTATAGGTGACGCCTTTTCGAGAAATCGCCATAAAGGTGGACCAGGGGTGACTCTAGAATATGTTTTGTACGACATGGGTATCAAATGAAAGCTGTTATGAGTATTTTAAGAGGGAGTGGGCATTAGGTCTATAGGTGGACGCCCTTTTCGAAATGTCGCCATTAGGGTGGGCCAGGGGTGACTCCAGAATGTGTTTGTATGATATGGGTATCAAATGAAAGATGGTAATGAGTATTTTAAAATGGAGTAATCCTTAGTTCTATAGGTGGACGCCTTTTCGAGATATCGCCATAAAGGTGGACCAAGGGTGACTCTAGAATGTTTGTACGATATGGGTATCAAACGAAAGGTGTTACTGAGCATTTTAAGAGCGAGTGGGCATGAGGTCTATAGGTGGACGTCTTTTCGAGATATCGACCAAAATGTGGACCAGGGTGATCCAGAGCATCATCTGTCGGGTACCGCTAATTTATTATATACGTAATGCCACGAACAGATTCCTTCCAAAATTCCAAGGGCTTTTGATTTCGCCTTGTAGAACTTTTTCATTTTCTTCTACTTAATATGGTAGGTGTCACACCCATTTTACAAAGTTTTTTCCAAAGTTATATTTTGTGTCAATAAACCAATCCAGTTACCATGTTTCATCCCTTTTTCGTATTTGGTATGGAATTATGACATTTTTTCATTTCAAGATAAAGTGAGTTCAGATAAGTACGTGGGCCAAGTTTAGTAAAGATATATCGGTTTTTGCTCAAGTTATTGTGTTAACGGCCGAGCGGAAGGACAGGCGGTGGACTGTGTATAAAAACTGGGCGTGGCTTCCACCGATTTCCCCCATTTTTATAGAGAACAGTTTACCGTCATAGAATCTATGCCCCTACCAAATTTGAGAAGGATTGGTAAATTTTTGTTCGACTTATGGCATTAAAAGTATTCTAGACAAACTAAATGAAAACGGGCGGAGCCACGCCCATTTTGAAATTTTCTTTTATTTTTGTATTTTGTTGCATCATATCATTACTGGAGTTGAATTTTGACTTAATTTACTTATATACAGCAAAGATATTAAATTTTTTGTTAAAATTTGAATTTAAAAAAATTTTTTTTTAAAAAGTGGGCGTGTTCTTCATCCAATTTTGCTAATTTTTATTTAGCACATATATAGTAATAGTAGTAACGTTCCTGCCAAATTTCATCATGATATCTTTAACGACTGTCAAATTACAGCTTGCAAAACTTTTAAATTACCTTCTTGTAAAAGTGGGCGGTGCCACGCCCATTGTCCAAAATCTTACCAATTTTCTTTTCTGCATCATAACGCCAACCCATCTACCAAGTTTTATCGCTTTAACCGTCTTTGGAAATGAATTATCGCATTTTTTCGGTTTTTCGAAATTTTCGATATCGAAAAAGTGGGCGTGGTTATAGTCCGATATCATTCATTTTAAATAGCGATCTGAGATGAGTGCCCAGGAATCTACATACCAAATTTCATCAAGATACCTCAAAATTTACTCAAGTTATCGTGTTAACGGACAGACGACGGACGGACGGACATGGCTCAATCAAATTTTTTTTCGATACTGATGATTTTGATATATGGAAGTCTATATCTATATCGATTCCTTTATACCTGTACAACCAACCGTTATCCAATCAAAGTTAATATACTCTGTGAGCTCTGCTCAACTGAGTATAAAACACACAAACGGTAGAAATTAAGGCTAGGTGTAAGTTTGCCTAAATTGTTACCTAAATAGAGAAAAACCCTAAATCACTGGAAACTGTCGGTAAGGCAGTGCAAAATAAAAATTTTGAATTTTTATGAGCATACTTTTCAACCTAAATTCAAATGTCAAATTTCAAAAACAAAAATATTGGTTTTCTAATATTGTATATGCAAATAAATGGCTCTTGTCCATTCAATTTAAGTAAATCATAGATTATATAGCGATGATCCCTGCTGCGATTAAGGTCCGATCGATTGTACATAATGGTGAGCTCAATTTTGTTCAAGCTGAAGTTGGCGACACAAGAATTGGATCCTTCTCAAATATGGATCGCAATCTGAACATATTTGGCAGCCAAGTGCACTAATTGGCCTAAAGAGGTTATTGGAGGCGTACCAACATCACAGTCACCCCTATTACGGTTGTCAACGTCAACCATCACTTCGTATCGACATCGACATCACGTCGTATCAACATCAATTTCATATGCATAATTGGTATTTACTAAGGCAATGTATTGATGTTGACGTGATATCGATAAAACTACGATCCCTATATTTTTGACAGTTGTTTATTTACATTTGTATTGAGTTTATTTTTTGTTTAGTGAACAATTTGTGGATCTAAATAATTGCTGAAATCCATTAGTACACAATTAAGCATTCCGGGAAAAATACACACAAGGAATTTGTTTACGAACTTTAGTAAATATATTGTAGATGATTGCATTTCTCTTTAGTACACCATTAGCGACTCCTCTACCTCCCAGAGCGTGGTGCACTAATGGAAAACTGAATCGGATTCGGGAGGGGTATCAAAATACCAGTATTGATCTCGGTATTAATAATCCGAAGGCGCAAATAAAAAATCCTTAAATATTACAAAACACCCTTTAATGAAACACTTGAAAGCTTGCAATTGTTTTTTTGCAAATATTTCCTAACGCAAGTAAAATTTTTATTTTCCGCCTTCGGATTATTAAAAAAGAGGTCGATACGTGTCTTTTGATACCTCTCCTGAGTTTTTTGAACGTGTTTTAGCAGTCGAAAGCTGCCCTAGAACATTACCACAATTCTATTAAACTGACAGTTGCTGGTTATTTTGACTATTTTCTGCAATTTAATAAAAAACTAATAAACAAAGAGCATAAAAAGGATAAAAGCATATTTTTTGAATTTTTAATAGCTGAATTCTTCATTCACCAAAAACTGTGTTGACAAATTTTGTATCGCGTCACGTCAACACAACTTCAACATTGTTTTAGCCAATACAAAAAAGGCATCAACACCCGTCAACAGTTATCGACATTGACAACGCCGATACCAATTCATCAGCGTCGACACTAATTTTCTCACTATTGACAACCATAATAGGGGTGAGTATTCAATTAGAGATTGTGGAAAAGATCATTGTGCGCGTGCTCCACTATGTCCGGAAAAAAAGCCTTATAAAACGGAGCCACTGCATTATCTTGAACTGCTATGTTGGGATAGGTACTTACCGCGGACCCTAATTGACCTCTGTTCTTTTTAAGCGTGAAAACGCATCAAAAATACCTAATTTCCCGTATTGCTTTTATTTTCTTAGCAGAAATAAACAATTTAGTTTTCAAATCTACTCGCACAGTTTTGACAACTTTTTCCTAAGTTATTGCAGTGCTGGAAAGTTACAGTGGAATATTAGTTTAGGTACCCAAAATCTAGGCGAACTCGCACCCAGCCTAAATGCATATTTTTCATTTTGAGTTGTGTTTCTCCGTAATTGTTCGAGTTTATCGTTAACCAACGCTGGTTCTATGCAAAAAATTAATAACTGGTTATACAGCGATCGGTATGGCATGCATCGACATATTTGAGTTGCGTTTATTTTAAAAATTTTCTGAACAAAACTTCTGCACATCTTTCTACATGCAGTCATTATTGCTGCACTTCTACTTTGGGTGTTAAGGGTTCCCCTACAATTTTTCAGTCGCACCAGATTCCAGTAACGCGTGCAAAAAAAACGCCGCTGAAACAGAAAGCAATTGATATTGATTCAACGTTATTTACAACATAATTGCTTATTCATATAAATACGAAAAATTTGCCAGAACCCAATGTCAGCAAACAAGTTATTTCACACTTTCATCATTAAGTACTATTACTACAATATTTCCACAACTTGCTAAATAATGATGAACAGTGAATTGTAAATAAGTAAATATTATCAGTGAGTACTAATTATTGCATTAGGGGATTCACTTTGTCTTGCAAGCGATGCACGGATTGTAAAGTCATAACAAATTAAAAAAAATGTAAGGCGCGATAACCTCCGAAGAGATTTTAGGCCGATCTTTTCTTCCAATATGCGTCGTGCTCCTCTTTCTATTTTCCTACAAATTGATGGGACGGGACTTACTTGTTTTATGCCGACTCCGAACGGCATCTGCAAGGCAGATGAGTTTTCACTGAGAGCTTTTCATGGCAGAAATACACTCGGAGTGTTTGCCAAACCCCGCTTAGAAAAATTTTCGTCTAATTGAAAAAACTTGTTTCTAAAATTTTAATGTTGCTTTGCCCGGGGCGTGAACCCAGGATCTTCGGAGTGGATGGCGAACACGCTACCATCACACCACGGCGGCCACCAAGTCATAACAAATAAAATAACTAAAAAAAATGTTTAAGTTAAAAGGTTTAATTGAAAACAATACTTACATTAATTAATTATAATACTAAAAGCTAGAAGTAATTAGGTAGGTCCTAGGAACTAGTCCTTTAGAAGGATTATGTATCCCCTATTGCTTTCCCGGGACATTCAGTTGTACGTATTCAGTTATTATAAACTTGTACTGGGTCAAGATTTGATCTTGAAAAATATGTGGGGCAACTAACGTCAAGTTGACCGGAAAAACGGAGTGATGTCGTGTGATACATGACATATGTTTATCTCTTTATACTTTTCATGAACATGATATTATATACTAAGAACTGGGGCGCGTATTTATTTCATTTATAACGATTTAGTACATTCCACTGCACAAAACCGAAAACAAAATTCGAAATGACTATTACATTGTACCAAGGCGTATTAAACGTGTATTGTACAATGAAATGTCCGAAATAAGCAATCAAGTGTAAAAAAGGGCATTTCGAAAACTTTTCGAGAGCGTTTGGTACTCTTGTTACGCACGTTTCGGGACAATAATTGCAGCTTACTTGGGACAAAACTATTATAAAATTATTTAATGTGGATTATTGAGGACTAGTTAGGAATAACTTCGTACGCTTTTACGGGGACTAGTTTGCGATTTCTTAGAGCCGAATTAAGTACCAATATATAGTTTCAGAACCTTTTCGTTTTGTTAAAGATACACCTTCGGGTTCAGTTTGGATATCTGAGGGATTATCTCAGGTCTACTTTCGTGAAACATTTCGAAATTATTATGAGGATTAGTTTGAGACCGCTTTGGGACTATATATGAACTGTAATGTGACCACTTCGGAATTACTGTACGAAATTTCGGAGTCGATTTACAGCATTTCGAAAACATTTCCGGAACATTTCGGAGTTTTTGTCGGGCCTTTCTCGAAACTTGTTGGAAGTATTTGAAGGCATTAAGGTACAATTTTCCGTATTGTTAGAGAAACGAAACTCGGCTTGACGATTTAAAATACATGATTGTTACCGAAAAGCTATCAATCTCTTTGGGTATGTTATCGGCTTGTTCTCGATTTCTCGATAACTTATTATTGACGAGTAAACCTTGGTTTATATAAGGATAAGTGTTAACGAAAATGGTGCAAACAATTTTTTTAGATTATGGCTGAACATCG
This sequence comes from Eurosta solidaginis, assembly GCA_029619165.1. NCBI lineage: Eukaryota > Metazoa > Arthropoda > Insecta > Diptera > Tephritidae > Eurosta > Eurosta solidaginis. The sequence goes on from JARSSU010025088.1 coordinate 7,903, forward strand.
CTAAACATTCCATTGCGTTTATGTTGCAGTGTAAGCAATCGCAGCACTCTTAGTGCGGCTAGCATTTTCAAGTCCATATATTAATGTAAAATTTACTCTACTCCCTCCCTTCATATTCGTTCGCCGCACGTCCAGTATCCTTGTTGTTATTGTAGCGATAAGGAAACTCCCGAAGGTATTGGGAAGTGTTATCCATGTTGATGGTCTTCGACCCGGATATAGATCCCGTACGTTCCGGTAACAAGCAACACTACGGTACTAGCCCCACCATCTCGGAAACAATTTAATATGACCACATAAAATCTTTTGGGCCATGCCGCTTCCTCCCTCTAGTTCCATGAGGAACTTGGGAGATACCGGAGCCTCGCTTGTTAAATATGTGTATATGATACATATGTGTGTATGACGGGACGATATTCTTTAGGCGACATAAACGTGCGGTGTGAATTGCAAAAGAAATGCTTTTGTATGAAACTTCGTACTTGTATGAAATTCTTTTCCTTTTTCTCAGTATGACTTAGTTTTCTTTTTTCAGTAGCTGTGACACACAAACCCAATGCCGCAGTTTGCTTTAACGCTTACAGCAATCTACCAGTAGGAGGCGGTGGACGTGTGAAATACCGCACCTTAACTTACTGATCGTGACTACCAAGTACTTGTGAAGTTCGATGTGTACATCGAGATAACTAATAATTTAAGTGAACTAGAGCTCGCTCAGGGGTTGCAGTTAAATTACAAAGAGGTAAATTTAAAAAAATAAAAAAAATAAAAATTATCAGAAAAATAATTTCGGGGATTCCGAAAAGAGCCTCTCATCGTAAAAAAACGATACCGATAGTTGTCGTTTTATAATCGGCTTACTATCGATAGCGAATTGAGTTATCGCCAAGTCATCGGCTTTATATCGTCTTTTTATGGGCGAGTTACAGATGTGTCATCGATCTCATGTATATTGAAGTTTTTTGTCTATATATTTATAAAAAAACCAATGAGTCGTCGATAGCAAAGCAACAGAGAAACACCGGTACAAACTGTTAGCACTCCGAAAGGAAATGTATAGCTTTTCGATATCCAATCGATACATTTTTGATAGTAAATCGTTAATTTTTCGATAACAAAACAAAATTTAATTGGATGTAATTAGAAACAAATCACTTTTCGATAACTAACCAATTACTTTCGAAAGTAAATCGATAAATTTTTAATGAAATACTGATAAAGAATTTAAGGCTTCAGGATAGTAAAGCAATACTTTACAATGCCATATCGATACATTTTTGTTTTAAAATCAATAACTTTTCAAAAGCAAATCAACATTTTTTGATAACAAACAGATACACGCCGAAAACAACTCGTAACACTCTGTTAACAAATCGATAACTTTTCTAGAAGAAATCAGTAACTTTTTGGTAACATATCGATAAATAATCGAAAATTCTTTGATACCCATCGATAAAAAAAAACGATAAATCATTCATAGCAAACCGTTATCAAACCGTTTCTCTCGGTTAAACCTTACGATGCACATTCCCTATAGGAACATCTAGTTCAAAACAGGTGCGTTTCTAGTGCATTCGGAACTCCAATTAGTTCGCTCCCTCTCTCTCTATCTCTTTTAAATATTTTATGTAGTTTCGAACTTTAGAAATGGTTTTTAATTGACACTCTTTCGATAGTTCAGAACAAGTGTAAAAACATAAAGTTTGGATTTATTTTCTTTGTTGATAATATCTCTTTGGTTTCGAACATGACCGAAATTTTACATGTATCTTCTAATATAATTTTATCCTCCTTTTCGATAGTTCCAAGCCGCTCCATAAATATTTGCATTGGAAATATTAACTCCCAAAAAAATTCGAAATAGTTTAGCTGGTACCTTTATGCGTTGCCGGCCTTCAGTCAAGCTTTAAAAAATATTCCTAGAGCGGCCTAACACCCACTACATGATACAAAGCATTTCCGCATGGAAACCCTTACATAAGTGTTTGTACGTATAAGTGGGACTCTCTAAAATTGCCCTCCGAAAACTTAGGCATGTCGAATATGAACTGACTCAAATATAACTTGTCTACATGTATTTTGTTGAATCTATGGCAACTCTTTTTCCTACGGTGAAGCCCTTTTTTCTGCCAATTAGCTTACCTATCTAGTATTGAGTTTACGTAAGGGGAAGATTTTAAAGTGTGGGGAAGAAGGCATACTCATAGTCGAAGCTCCTTAAAACTTGTAGCCATTTTTCTTTTGTAAATAGCATATTTATCAAATATAAAGTATAAAATCCTACACCACCGATTTTCGAACTAGGGAAAATTGAGTTAATATGCAGCTAGTAATTATTTGGTACTTTAGGTCTAGCGCTGAATCAGAAATTTGTATCCTTAGTTACTGACTTCCCTACAGGATTGTTACCATACAGGGTTGTTCTCAAAATGAAAGGGATGGAAAAGTTGAATGGGCCGATATGGTTACTAGAAAATACAGAAGTAAGAGTAAATTGGAAAAGAAGAGCGTTAGCTATAGGAGAGGCATGTGGATAGATAAAGAAATTCGGAATCATGTCTGCCGGGTTTGATCAGGCGGCCTTTTCATGTTTGTCTAAACATTTTCAGGGACAGCCAGAGCTATTAAAAATAAAGTTTTGACAGGGTACATATTTTTTGTGTGCCATCAATGAATTTCTAAAAGCTTTGATTTTTTGAAACATCTTTGCTGTAAAACTTCGGCCACTTTATATTTTTACGCCAGTCATCATTTTCTGCTCAATGAACCTACCCCTTTTAACGCTACGTTTACATAGATAAATGTTGGGTCTCTGCACCGTATTTTCGCCGATCCCTAGCTTTCGTATTACAAGCCTCCTAGATACTCTTCCGCGATTTCATGACATTGGTCCAGATCGACAATCATCTCTTTGACGTCAAAAGTCTGTTTCCACATTACTAAGTTGTGGACAATGGGATATTGTGCACATATTGCGTTGACTAAAACGTTTCCATTTCCACTCAGGAAAAGAAAATAAACACTCCCACAAAGGAAATGTAGACCGCAGGCCTTGTTTTCCTGCACGTTACTTTATATTTCAAAAAGACATTAGCAACACTTAGAATTACGTGAGCGTGTATTGTCAATTGTGACCCCATTTAATGTAATATTGACTTCACCTTGGTTCCTTTCTTGGACTTTTTTTTTGTTTTAAATACATTTTTTAAACACCTTAATATTGCAGTTTATCGTTTTTGATCACTATTCGTAATGAATTTTCTTCATAGTTCAACTCATGATTCCCCTATATGGTTGGCTCATCTCTACAGCAAAACGTACCTTTGTTCAGATTGTCAAAATATGCGTGTTCATGGTAGGCGAATGGAATGAAGAGAAACATAAAACCTTGCACTTCGTGTGTTGTGTGAAAATAATGCGCTGAATTAGATGAATTTACTAAAATAAAAAAATAGCTTAAAGTGATGTGAAACTATTTTTTTTTATAAAAATATTGACCACCACGGCTGTAAATAATTGTCAATGTGTTGGTTACATTTTGCGTTTCCATATCCTCTTGACAACCCCTATACCAGTGAAATGATAAAATAAAATCAGCTGAGATGAGCCAACCATATAATTCATGGCTCAATTATATGGTTGGCTCGTCTCATCAGCTGATTTTATTTATATCATTGCATGGTCGATGGGATTGTCAAAAGGAGATGGCAAACTCAAAATGAAACCAAGACATTGGCAACATTTTCTTACACATACAAAAACTGCTAAGTTTTATGTTTCCATTCAATACCATTCGCACCAACCCCAATACACAGATTTTGACAATTTGAACATATATATTTTTTTTATTGTACAGATGAGCCAAACATATAGTTGAACCATGCATATAATTGAGCCATGATTTTTTTTGTAAAATATTTAATGACAAGCAATTGAAATTAGATGTGTAACAAAAAATATTTCGGTTTTCAATTCTTGTTAAACATTTAAACAATTTAGAAGGTCTTGAATGGCGTTTTTAAACTAAATACATCTTCAATTAAAACATACAAGCGCATATCATTTAAGGACAGCATCAGATTACAGCAACAGCATGACCATGAATAAATTGGATGCCACATTGGATGATGTACAGAACACACGTTTTGGCAATATCTATCACGATCTAATCAAACAAATGGCCAAAATGACACAATTCACTGAAAGTGAAGTGAGCAGCATTCTAATGGTTATCATAAATTTGTTTTGGCTAACGGTTCTAAAGCGAAACACATGACCAAAAAACAATTCTTTCATCTATTTTTGGTTTTATTTAAAATTTTCGATTTACAAATAATTGAACGCATTCTATTGCATATAACATTGGATATGAAGAAGGAGGTTGATGCTGTTGCATGGGTGCGTCTCTTCTCCGTTTTTATGACCAACAATTGGATCAGAAAATTAAATTTACATTTCAAATTTACAATGTGCATGGTAATGGGTTTTTGAATCGTGAAATTGTTACACATGCAGTAGAGAAATTTTTCGTTGGCGAAGATGAAGATGAGGTTAATGAATTACGTTCAGATATGGTGGATTTGTTATTTAAGAAATTTGATGTTGATAAGGATGGTGTTATATCGTTTGATGACTATTCACAAGTTGTAATGAAACAGCCAATGTTGTTGGAGTTTTTGGGTCAATGCTTTCCTTCTATGACGGGCACAACTGTTATTTGCTCTATGTACGAATATAATGTCGAAGGTCAATTTCGATGCATCATGTTCGTAAATATTTGTGGATGAGACGAGTTATGTATATATTTTGGATTTTTGTGGCATGACCTTATGAATAATATTGTATGTTGCATTTATCAACTTAATTTTAATGAGTTCATTTTATTCGGTTACTACAGGTTTGTGGATATAATTAATTAATTAACGGTTTTAAAATTCTGATATATTCTGAATATTTAGTTATTGCTAATCCCAGCCATTTCGAGATATTCGCTTACGAAAGACTTAGGACACGAACTTTTCTGTGATCAATTTATTCATTACTAGCAGGGTACCCGACGTTGTTCGGGATGCGTATTTATATTAAAGTGGCCCTTATTTTTTTTAAATATCGATATCTTGGGTATTTAACTTAACAAATTTTAAAACATTTCTGCCAACCTAAATCACGAAACCATGTACAGGCTCCGTTTATATAGAACAATATTTATTTTCCCACATTATCCCTCTTCCCCTTTTATTGCTTGGTCCATCCCACTTACTTTACTGTGTGCCTTTTTCTGGCGATCCCATTCTTCACTCTTCCCGAACATTTCTATTACCATATCTTATTTTCAGTTCTTTTGTCTAAGCTTACCGCTAAAGCATGCAATAAAATCAGTAAATATTGCTTCAATCGGTTAAAAGTTATAAGTCGTAACTTACATACATATATGGACTATACATACACATTCAAAATATAAAACAGAAAATACTTACAGATCCTGTTGATATACCAGAGAATAAAAAATCTACGTACACATTTTTAAAATTGTTAGTTTTTACAAATTAGGTTGGAAAAAATAATACTTTTTGTTGAGTGAATAATTTAAAAGAATTCATTTGATAGCTTTTTACGACTTTCTAATTTTTAATTGTTGCATACATTAAGGCGAATTATATAAATTTGTTATAGAATAACTTATGCGCATACATAGACATATATAACATTATGATTGTTATAAAAGTGAATGCTTGACATACTTAGCACACATAAAACAAATTATTCCAAGCTCTTCAGTGTGAATGTATGTGTATGTGTAGAGAGTTAACTTGTAATACAAAATTTAACATTTTTAATGCTTATTTAAAAAAAAGAATTGTTTTATAATGCTTCCTTATAAACAACGTTTGATGTGGAAGTGTTAGGAACATAGACGATTATTTGTCTGCTTCACTAACACGTGAGAGCGCCACGTAAAGCTGGCCATGAGAAAAGCAACTCACAGTCAGATCAACGCCCACATCGTCTGGCCTTGTGCTTTGTTGATTGTCATAGCATAGCAAAGGCTCACCGGGAATTGAACACGTTTAATCTAAAGGGAAAGTTGTTTGGTATAAGGGGGATACGTGGTATAAAGACTCTCTCTCCTCTGCCACTGCCTGTCAAAAATTTCTGCTTCAATTATATTTTGTTTTAGAGAAACAACTTTGAGCCTCGTTCCATTGCACAATTTGGTGGGCTTAGGTTACGCAACAGAATAATTGGTGCGCCGATTTCAAAATAATTTTATTGGATGGAAGTCCAGGTGCACTAGGCTATTTAAAAACTCCACAGGGAAATTTGTTGA
>JARSSU010025089.1:0-16194 GCA_029619165.1 Eurosta solidaginis
CCGCTACCGTAAGGTCGGCCCGGTGAATCTAGAATGTGTTTCGTACCGATATGGGTACAAATGAAAGTGGAAAGAAGTATTTTAAAAGGGAGTAATCCCTAGTTTATAGTGGACGCACTCTTTTCGACATATATGCACATAAAATGTGGACCAGGGTGACTCTAGAATGTTTGTACGATAGGTATCAAACGAAAAGGTGTTACTGCGCATTTTAAGAGGGAGTGGCAATTATGTCTATAGGTGAACGCCTTTTCGAGATTTCGCATTAGGGTGGGCCAGTGGTGACTCTAGAATGTGTTTGTACGTATATGGGTATCAAATGAAAGGTGGTAATGAGTATTTTTAAAGGGAGTAATCTTAGTTCTATAGGTGACGCCGTTTCTGAGATATCGCCATAAAGGTGGACCAGGGTGACTCTAGATGTTTGTACGATATGGTATCAAACGAAAGGTGTTACTGAGCATTTTAAGAGGGAGTGGGCATTAGGTCTATAGGTGGACGCCTTTTCGAGATATCGCCATTAGGGTGGACAGGGGTGACTCTAGAATGTTTTGTACGATATGGGTATCAAACGAAAGGTGTTACTGGAGCATTTTAAGAGGGAGTGGGACATTAGGTCTATAGGTGGACGCCTTTTCGAGATATCGCCTTAGGGTGGGCCAGGGGTGACTCTAGAATGTTTGTACGATATGGGTATCAAACGAAAGGTGTTACTGAGCATTTTAAGAGGGAGTGGAGCATTAGGTCTATAGGTGGAGACGCCTTTTCGAGATATCGCCATTAGGGTGGGGCCAGGGTGACTCTAGAATGTGTTTGTACGATATGGGTATCAAATGAAAGGTGTTACTGAGCATTTTAAAGGGAGTGGATCCTTAGTTCTATAGGTGGACGCCTTTTCGAGATATCGCCATTAGGTGGGCCCAGGTGTGACTCTAGAATTGTTTGTACGATATGGGTATCAAACGAAAGGTGTTACTGAGCATTTTAAGAGGGATAGTGGGCATTAGGTCTATAGGTGGACGCCTTTCGAGATATCGCCATTAGGGTGGGCCAGGGGTGACTCTAGAATGTTTGTACGATATGGGTATCAAACGAAAGGTGTTACTGAGCATTTTAAGAGGGAGTGGACACATAGGTCTATAGGTGGACGCCTTTTCGAGATATCGCCATTAGGGTGGCCAGGGGTGACTCTAGAATGTTTGTACGATATGGGTATCAAACGAAAGGTGTTACTGAGCATTTTAAGAGGGAGTGGGCATTAGGTCTATAGGTGGACAGCCTTTTCGAGATATCGCCATTAGGGTGGGACAGGGGTGACTCTGGTATGTTTTGTACGATATGGATATCCAATTAAAGGTATTAATGAGGTTTTAAAAGCGAGTGGCCCTTAGATGTATATGTGAAGGCGTTCTCGCGATATCGACCAAAATGTGACCAGGTGATCCAGAAAATCATCTGTCGGGTACTGCTAATTTATTATATATGCAATACCACTAACAGTATTCCTGCCAGATTCCAAGGGCTGTTGATTTCGCCTTGTAGAACTTTTTCATTGTTCTTCTACTTAATATGGTAGGTGTCACACCCATTTTACAAAGTTTTTCCAAAGTTATATTTTGCGTCATAAACCAATCCAGTTACCATGTTTCATCCCTTTTTTCGTATTTGGTATAGAAATTATGGCATTTTTTCATTTTTCGTAATTTTCGATATCGATAAAGTGGGCGTGGTTATGGTCAGATTTCGCCCATTTTTTATACCAAGAAAAGTGAGTTCAGGTAAGTACGTGGGCTAAGTTTAGTAAAGATATATCGGATTTTGCTCAGTTATTGTGTGTTAACGGGCCGAGCGGAAGCGAAGACAGACGGTGGACTGTGTATAAAAACTGGGCGTGGCTTTCCACCGATTTCGCCCATTTTCACAGAGAACAGTTACCGTCATAGAATCTATGCTCCTACCAAATTTGAGAAGGATTGGTAAATTTTTGTTCGACTTATGGCAATAAAAGTATTCTAGACAACTAAATGAAAATGGGCGGAGCCACGCCCATTTTGAAATTTTCTTTATTTTTGTATTTTGTTGCATCATATCATTACTGGAGTTGAATTTTGACTTAATTTACTTATATACAGTAAAGATATTAAATTTTTGTTAAAATTTTAATTTAAAAAAATTTTTTTTTAAAAAGTGGGCGTGTTCTTCATCCAATTTTGCTAATTTTTATTTAGCACATATAGAGTAATAGTAGTAACGTTCCTGCCAAATTTCATCGTGATATCTTCAACGACTGCCAAATTACAGCTTGCAAAACTTTTAAATTACCTTCTTGTAAAAGTGGGCGGTGCCACGCCCATTGTCCAAAATCTTACTAATTTTCTATTCTGCGTCATAACGTCAACCCATCTACCAAGTTTCGTCGCTTTATCTGTCTTTTGTAATGAATTATCGCACTTTTTCGGTTTTTTCGAAATTTTCGATATCGAAAAAGTGGGCGTGGTTATAGTCCGATATCGTTCATTTTAAATAGCGATCTGAAATGAGTGCTCAGGAACCTACATACCAAATTTCATCAAGATACCTCAAAATTTACTCAAGTTATCGTGTTAACGGACGGACGGACGGACGGACGGACGGACGGACATGGCTCAATCAAATTTTTTTTCGATCCTGATTATTTTGATATATGGAAGTCTATATCTATCTCGATTCCTTATATATGTACAACCAACCGTATCCAATCAAACTTAATATACTCTGTGAGCTCTGCTCAACTGAGTATAAAAATTATAAAGCTTAATATAAAAACTATTGTTTTAATAACAACAAAAACGCCTTATATATTCTATATACATAAAATTCGTAAGGATTATCTCACTTTAAAATTTGAGTTAAATAATCTAAAGTTTTTTTTGAAACTGAGTCAGAGAACTGTGCGTGTGAATGTGGCGAGTTTTCTCCGATCAGTTGTTAGTTGCGCTACTTGGTAAAATTTACAATGGTCAGTTGTGATATAGACATCGGCAAGACCCACCACGGTGGGCGAGAACCACATAGTTGGGACCGCGAACACGCGTTGTGGTGCACAAATTTCACTATGAAGTCTGTTTTAAAAAGTGCAGTATAAATCTTAAACTACAACAGTTTACAAAATGTGGTGAAATCTAAACTAACTGAGACTTTTCTATTATGTTTCTCGAATAATCAGCTACACGCAATAGTTATTGAAAAGAATATCGAAGGTGACTACGTACTTATAGGATTTGCAAATTTCTAACTTTCTTTCATACAAATGTGGTTTTCAGAAAAAAAATTGTTTTACCCTCTTCGTATTAGAGATATACGCCGCCGATAAACGCCGCCGCCGCCGCCGATTTTGATCGTTTTCGCACGCCGCCGCCGAATGCAAAAAGATCGGCGCGGGGCGGCGGGGCAGCGCGGCGGACGTCCTGCGCCGTTACTATATTTTCTACTCATTCAAGAATGTTTAGGCCCATTATTGCTCATGTCGAAATGGCGGATTTGGTCGAAAGGGGAATAAAGGGATGCGTATCTTCACTGCCAGTTATAAGAAAACACTAATGCGAAATTAAAACAAGCGCTTTCGATGTCACTTTAACACGGACTTCGCATCACCCATTCACCAAGTTATTAAAACAAACACTAAAAGGAAAAGTATATATAATAAATTTATATGCTCACTTTGGATATTTTTCAAAAAAATTCAAAAAATAATGAACAATGAATTCAAATAAAATGACCCAAGGGTGAATTTGTTCTCAAATTGTCCTCAGTTGCTAAAAAAAGCAAATTACCCAAAAAAGGTGCGATTTTTTTTAAATTTTATATTGCGATTGGCTGAAAGAACAAGCAAATCAGTGATGCAAAATCCTTTAGTAGGATTCAGGGTTTAAACACTCCTTTGAATGATTCCCACCTTATACTACGTGAAGATTTATGTACGTATGAGAAGGGTTGAAAAATCACTTAGTTTACATTCAAAAATCTGTTGTTTATTTGCGAAACTATACAATAGCGTCTGAAATGTTAATTTTATTTTCACAACTTCATCCTCCTCTCCCGTTTTGACTTTTCCTAAAGTTGGCGGGCCTATCCAAAACTAGTCCCTTGGAGGGCATCACAGTGATTCTAGTCTATCAAGCAAGTTTAAACATCACCTACCGTTACGGCTCCTTTATAAATGTGCATACGTATGATCATATAGTTACCAGGTGAGGCTTTGTCCTTCGCAAGAACACTCAAAGTGGTGAAGATGCAAAAGCTTTCCCAAGACAGTCGAAACTAATGACCGTGTATGCTACTACCCCAACGTAGTGGACAGTCGAAACTAGTCTGAAAATTTAAACTAGCGGCCATCTACAATGAGCTCTTATATCATAAAGCCGGAAAACAGCAGTTAACATCTTTCAACTATAAAATCGGTCGACTTCATTCTAAAATGTCGTTTGATTTAACGAAAGACTGTTGAAGATCAATGTTGTGAACATAAACGTCTACCAAACTTTAGTCTACATTTTAAAAATTTTATCCAGAGGTCCTTGTAAAACTTTATTATGTAGATGCGCCGAGGATTATACGTGTTTACCCATGAGTTACGCAATGACATCACTTAGACATCGAGGGCGGCATCTGCCAAATAGTCACTCCTAACGTTTCAAGGTGTCTCTGGTGTAGCTCGGCAGCATATCGCGACAAAAACATCCGTTAGAAGTCTTCGGAGCTATACCTAGAGCTTCTAGGAAACTGACGTCGACGAAGTTACAGATGATTTCCAGTCGCAGTCCTATATAGCTTCTGTGATGGCATATGGTGTGAGGTCAGGAGGTCGTGGTAGCGACTGGTGGTCGGGATTGCTACTGTTCGCACATCAGGAATTGTAGCTCTTAATGCATCGCGGATTTTTAGCTCGAAAAAACTGGATTCGCCCTGTGCCACGAGAGTCATGAGTTTAATAGACCATTAATAGCTACCGTAAGTCGCACCTTCGTGCATGACGCCAAAACAGCCACAATGATTTAAAGAATTGTGTTCGCGACGATTATTAGAGTTACAGGTGAAACTTTTGCACGAGATATACAGACTAAGTGTGACCATTTATGTGTCTCTATTTCTCTTCAGAAGACGCAGCAGTACAACTCCAAGACCGGGATTAGATTCGAAGTCTGTCTAGGAGTATGTGAACGAGACAATCTTCCGCAAAGAGGTACTCTGAAAATTTTTGAACGGTGTGCGAGATCTGAGGCAAAACCCCCGGATCTTTCGAAACGGTCAACACGTTGATTCCTTAGATTACATACAAACAAAACTTTCTTAAATATTATTTTTTAAATATAAAAAATCAAGCTCTTTAAACTAAGAACACCGGCGTATGCTCGGCGCGCCGCCCACGCCGCCGCCCGCGCATATAAAGTCATCGCAGGTAAACTTCCACTTCGTATGAATAAAAGTACAAACTTCATCATACTCGTCTTGTACTACTTAATTGTGACTACGATACGCCACTACTTGAGTTTTCTAATTTTATATAATAAAACAACGAAATTTGCATTTACCAATAATTTACGCACACTAAAGAGGAAATAGTGAAATTCTAAAAAAATACAATATACATAATATGATATTCTAAACATTACAAATAAAATTAAGCAAAAATCAAAGATAAATAAAACTATGTAACTATATAATCCAGGCATTAAAATACTACGAAATATTATGCTGCTTAAAAGCAAAAAAATTACATCGTATAACACTTAAAAACTTTACGTATAAGAGGCCATATGTACGTAAAGTGTAGAAAAAGTCATTACGAAAAATAAGAAGGAAAATTATAAAAAAACTCATCACGCGGGTGAAGGATTAGCTGCACCATTGTCAACACTTAAACGCGAGATTCCAACAAACTTCGACGAGACGGTCGACATGTCTCTCCCCAGTTTCCTTAAATTAGCCTTAGAGTTAAATAATTTTAAGTTTTCTATGTGTTTTATGTTTTGCGTTTTCATGTGGCAGACTAGTTTCCGAGATATCGGCGAAAATGTGAAAATTCCCATTTTTGCAGAACACTATTTCATATAGGTACGGCAAAAAATTGTACTTTAATTTTTTCGTTTTAAAGCTATTGAATTAATAGTTATCCAATGTGGTATCAGCTGAAATTTTGTAAATTTCTTTTTTTTCTCAAATGTTTCACCGTTTTTTGGCATAGTGGCCAAACTACTGAAGATACTGAAAGGAGGTGAGGCAAGAAATGTTTATTGGAATTAGTATACGTACAATTCATAGCTTTATAACGAAAAAATTAAAAGTACAATTTTTTGCCGTACACTATATGAAATAGTGTCTGCAAAAATGGGAATTTTCGCATTTTCGCCGATATCTCGGAAACTAGATCTGCCACAGAAAAATGGAAGTCATGTCCGGAAAATGAGAAGAAGGCCTATTTATTTTGGAGATTTTTTGTCGAGTAGTGTTATTAGAATTTATTCATATAAAAAAAAACAGGGAATAAGTTGATATCTTGTCGATTTAAATATTTCTTAGTTGGTTTGGAATCCGACTCGCATTTTCGGTACAAATTTTTGAGAATTTGATCCCGCAGGTGATACCGAAAATGGGGTCACCCTCTTAGTTCGTTGGTATATTCTTTTGTATAATTCAAACCATTCGATTTCCAGTGATGCCAAAATATGCATTCTAACATGTTGCCAGTGTAATTTCAAAAATAATTTTAGCACTAGCAGACATGTCGTTAAGGCCGCGGTACAATGATATTTTTGATATAGATGCGTTAACACAGCTTATGCATTCAATAACATCGCACAATCAACCAAGATGTTGCGTTTGTAAATACGAAGGAACTTCAGACTTGCAATTGAAGTTATTACGCATTACCATTCACATACAAAATTTCGCGAAGCACTGTTGTAAAACATTATCCTATACAACAAAATACTTTGCTAACATTATTTGTGCCGTATTCGATTGTATATTGAAGTTTTTAATTGTGAAAAATGTTAGAAAAATTTACCAACCAGTGGGAAAAACAATTTCACTTGAAAAGTGTGCAAAACCATTAGCAAATGTCAATTTTCTTCTTATGATTTCCTTGGAACAAAATTGGGGAGTTGGCTACTTTGCATATCAGATGGTGCCAGTGTCAGTAACAAAAAACTTAATATCTTACAGTATATAAGTAAATTATGTCAACATTCAACTCCAGTAATGATATGGTGCAACAAAATACAAAAATAAAAGAAATTTCCTTTTTCATTTAATTTGTCTAGGATACTTTAATGCCATAAGTCGAACAAAAATTTACCATCTGTGAATTTGGTAGGGACTTAGATTCTAGGACGATAACTTTATTCTCGTGAAAAGGGCGAAATCGGTGAAGCCACGCCCAGTTTTTATACACACAGTCGACCGTCTGGTTCCTTACCGACTCGGCGTTAGCACTATAACTTGAGCAAAATCAGATATATCTTTACTAAACTCAGTTCACGTATTTATCTGAACTCAGTTTGTATTGGTATAAAAAATGGCCGAAATTCGACTATGACCACGCCCACTTTTTTGATATCGAAAATTACGAAAAATGAAAAAGTGCGATAATTCATTACCAAATACGAAAAAAGGGATGAAACATGGTAATTGGATTGGTTTATTGACGCAAAATATAACTATAAAAAAAAACTTTGTAAAATGGGTAATGGTGCAAGTAGAAGAAAGTGAAAAAGTTCTTCAGGGCGAAATAAAAAAACCCTTGAAATCTTGGCAGGAATACTGTTCGTGGTATTACATATATAAATAAATTAGCGGTATCCAACAGATGATGTTCTGTTCTTTACTCGAAAAGGCGTCCACCTATAGAACTAAGGCCCACTCCCTTTTAAAATACTCATTCACCCCTTTCGTTTGATACCCATATTGTACAAACGCATTCTATAGTCACCCTTGGTCCACCTTTATGGCGATATCTCGAAGCGGCGTCCACCTATGGCACTAAGGATCACTCCCTTTTAAAATACTCATTAACACCTTTCGTTTGATATCCATATTGTACAAACGCATTCTAGAGTCATCCCTGGTCCACCTTTATGGCTATATCTCGAAAAGGCGTCCACCTATAGAACTAAAGCCCACTCCCTTTTAAAATACTCATTCACCCCTTTCGTTTGATACCCATATTGTACAAACGCATTCTAGAGTCACCCCTGGTACACCTTTATGGCGATATCTCTAAACGGCGTCCACCTATGGAACTAAGGATCACTCCCTTTTAAAACACTCATTAACACTTTTCGTTTGATACCCATATTGTACAAACGCATTCTAGAGGCATCCCTGGGCCACCTTTATGGCGATATCTCGAAACGGCGCCACCTATGGAACTAAGGATCACTCCCTTTTAAAATACTCATTAACACGTTTCGTTTGATACCCATATTGTACAAACGCATTATAGAGTCACCCCTGGTCCACCTTCATGGCGATATATCGAGAGGCGACCACCTATACAACTACCACCACTCCCTTTTAAAATCCTCATTAATACCTTTAATTTGATACCTATATCGTACAAACACATTCTAGAGTCACCCCTGGTCCACCTTTATGGCGATATCTCGAAAAGGCGTCCACCAATAGAACTAAGCCCCACGCCCTTTTAAAATACTCATTAACACCTTTCTTTTGATACCCATACTGTACAAACGCATTCTAGATTCACCCCTGGTCCACCTTTATGGCGATATCTCGAAAAGGCGGCCACCTATAGAACTAATGCCCACTCCCTTTTAAAATACTCATTCACCCCTTTCATTTGATACCCATATCGTACAAACAAATTCTAGGGTCACTTCTTGTCCACCTTTATGGCGATATCTCGAAACGGCGTCCACCTGTGGAACTAATGATCAATCCCTTTTAAAATAATCATTAACACCTTTCCTTTGATTCCCATATTGTACAAACGCATTCTAGAGTCACCCCTGGTCACACCTTTATGGCGATATCTCTAAACGGCGTCCACCTATGGAACTAAGGATCACTCCCTTTTAAAACACTCATTAACACTTTTCGTTTGATACCCATATTGTACAAACGCATTCTAGAGGCATCCCTGGGCCACCTTTATGGCGATATCTCGAAACGGCGCCACCTATGGAACTAAGGATCACTCCCTTTTAAAATACTCATTAACACGTTTCGTTTGATACCCATATTGTACAAACGCATTATAGAGTCACCCCTGGTCCACCTTCATGGCGATATATCGAGAGGCGACCACCTATACAACTACCACCACTCCCTTTTAAAATCCTCATTAATACCTTTAATTTGATACCTATATCGTACAAACACATTCTAGAGTCACCCCTGGTCCACCTTTATGGCGATATCTCGAAAAGGCGTCCACCAATAGAACTAAGCCCCACGCCCTTTTAAAATACTCATTAACACCTTTCTTTTGATACCCATACTGTACAAACGCATTCTAGAGTCATCCCTGGTCCACCTTTATGGCGATATCTCGAAAAGGCATCCACTTATAGAACTAAGGCCCACTCCCTTTTAAAATACTCATTCACCCCTTTCATTTGATACCCATATCGTACAAAAAAATTCTAGAGTCAACCCTGATCCACCTTTATGGCGATATCCCTAAATGGCATCCACCTATAGAACTATGGCCCACTCCCTCATAAAATACGCTTTAATACCTTTCATTTGATACACGTGTCATACAAACACATTCCAGGGTTACCCTCGGTTCATTTTCCTACATGGTTATTTTCCCTTATGTCTCAACTGAGTATGTAATGTTCGGTTACACCCGCACTTAACCTTCCTTACTTGTTATTAGAAACATTTGTCGACGTTTTAGACTTGGCACATATTTTTCTTTTTTATTTGTAATGATTAGGTGAAAGTATCCCTTTCTGTCTTTATAATATGAACCGCGATTTGAAACTTAAGTTTGGTTTCGTTAGAGCATAATAGTTAGTTAGCACACACATCCTGTTTCATTACCGTGGACGAGTTCGTTTCTTAAGTCGTTTCGTTTGCATATTTTCTTATTGGCACAAGTTCGTGTCTTTAGTCGTTACGTACATTTATTTTACTTTTGGCTCAAAAATCGAGTTTATAACTTAAATCAAAGCCCATATATTGAGGGGTTTGCGAATAATAGGATTTCCCAAGTAAACCTAAGAATGTTTGAAAATTAAAAAGAAAAAAAAATTTTAAATATATGTAAAGCTATTACAATAAACGGACCAAACCATAGATAGCTCGTATATCAAAATAATCTAACGTCTTATTTAGTTTTAATTGACTTTTTGAATGAATTGTAAAAATATCTAAAAGATGAGAATATGGATTCATTTTTTGTTATATTCTCAAATACAATCTAGCTGATCAAATAAAGTTAGTTATTACCTATTTTTCAATAAATGTATGGAATCATTGTAGTATAAAAGAAAAATGGATTTCTAATTCTTTCATTTTGATGACGAAATGTAGGGAAAGGTTAGTATACCAGGTTTAAGTAAAATTCCATCTTTCCAATCCCTCCATCGCTGGTTGCAGTGACCCTTTTTGATTCCGCTTTAGTTAAAAATTTTTTTTGTTTCGCTGGTTTTTTTGTGTTGTATCTTTATCTCCGTTCATGAGGTAAAGAGTGTTAAATACGAATTTCGCGGTATGTGACCAAGATAAGCCCACTCCCATTTTCCTGAGCCAGACCGTAGCATAGCAAGGTATGCAGACCCTTCTCGGAAGCATGCGCCTGACCCTTTTTAGTAGTAAATGCTAGCATTTGGGAGAAGTTTGTTACACTTTGTAATCTCGGTATTTCATCAGTGCTACACTTGTTTTCTTCATTTGTGAAATATGAAAACCTTTGAGGTTTTACAATTCTCAATGTGTTTTCAACCGAAAAGAAATCTACTTTCTTAAGCATTTCTATATAGTGCGGTAAGCGTTGCTTAATTGTCTATTAATTTATTTATGAAGTCGCGACATATATTACGTATCTTTCTTTCAATGAATTCGTCTATACATTTATCTTATTTTTTAATACGTATATATTCTTCAAATGTATAATGAAAATAAGGTGCGGGAGACAGAATTTACTAATCTGAGTTAATGTGTCGAAACTCTTAGAATGTGACACTATGCTGTTGCACAAGCTGGAAAGCAAATATACAACCTCATGACATAGTTTATCGATTAGTATTTTGTTATCAGTTGAGTACCGAGTTGCCACACCATACATAACGCAACAAATAAAATAAAACTTCGACACACATAAAGCACATTACAATTTTCACAAACGTATTGCCGAAATAGATTTAGACCAAAATGATGCAAACATTTTAAAGAGGGCCAAAAAAGGGCTAGGAGCTAACCGGAATTTTTAGAGCTAAACGCAAAAAAAGGGGCTAAATCTGGCTCCAAAGCACCAAAATGGCAACACTGAGGCTAAGCCATCGTACGACGCTGACGATACACATATTCGTCTTTCGCTCGTGCGCCATACTGTTGAGTTATTTTTTGTAAACTTACTCAAAAAATTACTTGTTTCTATAATAATGAAAATGATCTTATGGTTTTTGTCTAAACGATTATATGTTTGTCAAATGAATAAAAATTTTATTTAGTCAGCTGTTAAATTCATTCGAAACAGTCGAGTCTATTTATTTCATCCATTACAAAAGTTATGGCAACAAGTTATAGGACTAAGGATGTCTTCATTATATCAGATCGAGAAACTAGAGGAAAATAATTTGATGGTGGAAGGTACATATCCTTTGTGTTCTCATCAATCTTGATTTATGGGGATACGTCGATGGATCAATACTAAGCCCAGGAGGCAATGCACAAGATGGAGAAGGAGACTCATTGGATTGGGATAGCAAAGACCAGAAAGCATTATCAACCATTTTATTAAGCATTAAACGATCACAATTAGGATTGCTAAAAAGTTGCAAGACATTAAGGGAGGCGTGGATCATGTTAATAAAAATATTGTCCGCAAGGTCCTGCAAGGAAAGTGCTGCTTTTTCGTAAGTTGTTATCTGTTAAAATGCTGAAAAAATGGTGATGGCCGATCATCTTCGGAATTTCTCTGAATCGTGGAAAAATTAGTCGAGGTTGAAATATCTCGAAAAGACGACCACCTATAGAACTAAGCCTCACTCCCTTTTAGAAAAACTCATTAACACATTTCATTTCATACCCATATTGTACAAACGCATTCTAGAGTCACCCCTGGTCTACCTTTAGGGCGATATCTCGAAAAGGCGGCCACCTATACAACTACCACCACTCCCTTTCAAAACCCTCATTAATACCTTAAATTTGATACTTATATCGTTCAAACACATTCTAGAGTCACCCCTGGTCCACCTTTATGGCGATATCTCGAAAAGGCGTCCACCTATAGAACTAAGCCCCACGCCTTTTAAAATACTCATTAACACCTTTCGTTTGATACCCATATTGTACAACGCATTCTAGAGTCACCCCTGGTCACCTTTATGGCGATATCTCGAAAGGCGCCCACCTATGGAACTAAGGATCACTTCCTTTTAAATGCTCAATAACACTTTCATTTGATACCCATATTGTACAAACGCATTCTAGAGACATACTGGTCCACCTTTATGGCGATATCTCGAAAAGGCATCCACCTATAGAACTAAGGCCCACTCCCTTTTAAAATACTGATTTACCCCTTTCGTTTGATACCCATATCGTACAAACACATTCTAGAGTCTCCCCTGGTCCACCTTTATGGCGATGTCTCGAAAAGGCATCCACCTATAGAACTAAGCCCCACGCCCTTTTAAAATACTCATTAACACCTTTCGTTTGATACCCATATTGTACAAACGCATTCTAGAGTCACCCCTGATCTACCTTTATGGCGATATCTCGAAAAGGCATCCACCAATAGAACTAAGGCCCACTCCCTTTTAAAATACTCATTCACCCCTTTCATTTGATAGCCATATCGTGCAAACAAATTCTAAAGTCACCCCTGGTCCACCTTTATGGCGATATCTCGAAACGGCGTCCACCTATGGAATTAAGGATCACTCCCTTTTAAAATACTTATTAACACATTTCATGTGATACCCATATTGTACAAAAGCATTCTAGAGTCATCCCTGGTCCACCTTTTTGGCGATATCTCGAAAAGGCATCCACCTATAGAACTAAGGCCCACTCCCTTTTAAAATACTCATTCACTCCTTTCATTTGATACCCATATCGTACAAAAAAATTCTAGAGTCAACCATGATCCACCTTTATGGCGATATCCCTAAATGGCGTCCACCTATAGAATTATGGCTCACTCCCTCATAAAATACTCTTTAATACCTTTCACTTGATACACGTGTCATGCAAACACATTCCAGGGTTACCCCCGGTTCATTTTCCTACATAGTTATTTTCCCTTATGTTGTCACCATAGCTCTCAACTGAGTATGTAATGTTCGGTTACACCGGAACTTAACCTTCCTTACTTGTTTATTAGAAACATTTTTCGACGTGTTAGACTTGGCATATGTTTATACTCAGTTGAGCAGAGCTCACATAGTATATTAACTTTGATTGGATAACGGTTGGTTGTACAGGTATAAAGGAATCGAGATAGATATAGACTTCCATATATCAAAATCATCAGTATCGAAAAAAAATTCGATTGAGCCATGTCCGTCCGTCCATTAACACGATAACTTGAGTGAGTTTTGAGGTATCTTGATGAAATTTGGTATGTATGTTCGTGGGCACTCATCTCAGATCGCTATTTAAAATGAACGATATCGGGACTATAAACACGCCCACTTTTTGGATATCGAAAATTTCGAAAAATCGAAAAAGAGCGATAAAAGCGATGCAACTTGGTAGATGAGTTGAACTTATAACGCAGAATAGAAAACTAGTAAACATTTTGGACAATGGGCATGGCACCGCCCCACTTTTTAAAAGAAGGTAATTTAGAAGTTTTGCAAGCTGTAATTTGGCAGTCGTTGAAGATATCATGATGAAATTTGGCAGGAACGTTACCCTTATTACTATATACATAATTTTAAAAGAAAAGTTAATATATTTACAGTATATAAGTAAATTATGTCAACATTCAACTCCATTAATGATATGGTGCCACAAAATGCAAAAATAAAATAAATTTTCAAAATGGCCGTGGCTCCGCCCTTTTTAATTTAATTTGTATAGAGTACTTTTAATGCCATATTTCGAACAAAACATTACCAAAAAAGGGCGAAATCGGTTGAAGCCACGCCCATTTTTATACACAGTCGACCCTCTGTCCTTCCGCTCGGCCGTTAACACGATAAATTGAGCAAAAATCGATATATCTTTACTAAACTCAGTTCACGTACTTATCTGAACTCACTTTATATTGGTGGCTGAAATCCGACTATGACCACGCCCACTTTTTTGATATCGAAAATTACAAAAAATGAAGAATTGCGAAAATTCATTACCAAATACGAAAAAAGGGATGAAATATGGTAATTGGATTGGTCTATGACGCAAAATATAACTTTAGAAAAAAACTTTGTAAAATGGGTGTGACACCTACCATATTAAGTAGAAGAAAATGAAAAAGTTTTGCAGGGCGAAATCAAAAGCCCTTGGAATCTTGGCGGTACCCGACAGATGATGTTCTGGGTCACCCTGCTCCACTTTTACATCTCACGCCTCCTTTACACCCACTCCCTTTTAAAAACCCTCATTAATACCTTTAATTTGATACCCATATCGTACAAACACATAATAGAGTCACCCCTGGTCCCACCTTTATGGCGATATTCCGAAAAGGCGTCCACCTATAGAACTAAGGCCCACTCCCTTTTAAAATACTTGTTAACTCCTTTCATTTGATACCCATATCGTACAAACAAATTCTAGAGTCAGCCCTGGTCCACCTTTATGGCGATATCTCGAAAAGGCGTCCACCCATAGATCTAAGGCCCACTCCGTTTTTAAAATACTCATCAACACCTTTCGTTTGATATCCATATTGTACAAACGCATTCTAGAGTCGCCCCTGGTCCACGTTTATGCCGATATCTCGAAAAGGCGTCCACTGATAGATTTAAGGCCCACTCCCTTTTAAAATACTCATTAACACATTTCATTTGATACCTATACCGTACAAAAAAATTCTAGAGTCACCCCTGGTCCACCCTTATGGCGATATCTCGAAAAGGCGTCCACTTATAGAACTAAGGCCCACTCCCTTTTAAAACACTCATTAACACTTTTTCATTTGATATCCATATTGTGCAAACGCATTCTAGAGTCACCCCTGGTCCACGTTTATGTTGATATCCCGAAAAGGCGTCCACGAATAGAACTAAGGGACCATTCCCTTTTAAAATATTTATTAACACCTTTCGTTTGATACCCATATTGTACAAAAGCATTCTAGAGTCACCCCTGGTCCACCTTTATGGCAATATCTCGAAAAGGCGTCCACCTATAGAACTAAGGCCCACGCCCTTTTAAAATACTCGTTAACACTTTTCTTTTGATACCCATATCGTACAAAACAAATTCTAGAGCCACTTCTGGTCCACCCTTATGGCGATATCTCGAAAAGGCGTCCACCTATAGAACTAAGGCCCACTCCCTTTTTAAAACACTCATTAACACTTTTCATTTGATATCCATATTGTGCAAACGCATTCTAGAGTCACCCCTGGTCCACGTTTATGTTGATATCCCGAAAAGGCGTCCACGATAGAACTAAGGCCCATTCCCTTTTAAAATACTTATTAACACATTTCATTTGATACCCATATTGTACAAACGCAATCTAGAATCACCCCTGGTCCACGTTATGGCGATATCCCAAAAAGGGCCGTCCACCCATAGAACTAATACCCATTCCCCTTTTAAAATACTTATTAACACCTTTATTTTGATACCCATATTGTACAAACACATAATAGAGTCACCCCTGGTCCACCTTTATGGCGATATTCCGAAAAGGCGTCCACCTATAGAACTAAGGCCCACTCCCTTTTAAAATACTTGTTAACTCCTTTCATTTGATACCCATATCGTACAAACAAATTCTAGAGTCAGCCCTGGTCCACCTTTATGGCGATATCTCGAAAGGCGTCCCACCATAGA
>JARSSU010025091.1:0-86460 GCA_029619165.1 Eurosta solidaginis
GTTGTACCCTGCCCTGGTGCAAAGCAATGTGATTATGGCATAGGTTGCAAAGAATAGTTGCCTTTTTATGATGCACACCACAAGTTTTGAAACGGTAGAGAGCTTCAAGATGGGTCATAGTTCCGAACATCATTTTCCTTTTTACCAGATTTTTCAAGACCGGACCTATGTTCTCTATTTTTCCAATCCGATTACTGAAGTAACTTGAAGCAAGAGATTTATTTAACATTTTTTAAGAGTTCCATGAGAGCTGGGCATTCTTAGAATATGGCCGTAGGCCATCTCGGTCGGTTTCAGACAAGGGCTTCAGTGAATTCAAGACCCATCTCTATGTATCCCGCATAAATTCAAGAGAACAACTTTAAGCAAGAAGCACAGCTCGAAGAAAAATTTGCTGTTGTATATATATTATTCGGGTCGATTTAAAAATCGCTCATTGCTCTGGAAAATCGTATTCTAGGATCAAAATAAAAAACTTTGCCGAAGGAACCATACCCTAAAACGAATTCTGATGTCCCCCCTTTGGGTCGAACTTTTTGGTTAGGGCAATTTCAATTCTACCTGCTGTGTCTTGTGGTGGCTTTAAAAAAAACAACACAAGCATTTTACGATCTGCAATTGTGTCACAGTGATACCTTCATTTTTTAAAACGGTTGATAAAAACCCACCAACTATTTTTACGACATGCAAATGCATCACAGTGATGCCTTGGTTTTAAAAGGGGTTGTAAAAACGCTAATTTATAATAATTTTTTTTAATTTTCTTTTCTATTACTAAGTTAAATTTCATTTTTTCATTTACATATGTCTGACTAAATAATTTCTAAAGAGAAAAATAAACCAAAAGAAAAAACCTAGGCATTTCAAAGTGGATTTTTCAAAATTTGCCCTACGAAACCAAAGGGGGGACATCAGAATTCGTTTTGGAGTATGGTTCCTTCGGCAAAGTTTCTTATTTTGATCCTAGAATATGATTTTCACAGAGCAATGGGGATTTTTTGCCTCCTACATCGACAACACCGCCCTAATTAGTATGTATATGTAAATTCAAAGGAGCTGTAAATCAACAAATCACAAATTAAATATGTAACAAATATTATTCTTAATAGTAAAACAAAATTAAATTACACATAATAAATTTTATCTACACACTTGGCTACTGGAAATCATTATTTGCACAAAGAGTAGATAATTGCTATTTGATGAACATAAACTTGTTAAGATAAATGTGCATTTGAATTTCTCAAGTGCCACACCTACATTCGTGCATACATACAACATATCTACTTAAATAACCAGCTTAAAAAGTCTTTGAGATTATAACTGAAATATCTACAATATTTACTGCATAGTGGATTATGAATGTTTTTGTATTTATGTATTGTTGTAATACTCATGTACAAATACTTTTGACCGATAAATATCAGAAATCAGCATAATCCCCAACAGCTTAATCTCGATACATGAATGCCTTGAGAAGCATTAATCACCTCGAAAATACGAAACGTACGCACAATGCACATTAAAGCTCCAAAATTCAAAATGAATAATAATTTGATACACACACACACACACGTGAAGTATGTATGAAGTTGTTTTCGTGTTAGTGCGCTTAGAGTTGAAGTAAAGGAAATGAATTGAAATGGCGGCAATGGCAATATGGCGGTATGGAAGGGAAGTTAAGCATGTGAGTAAATGATTACCAAATAAGATTTGAAGCATTTTGAAAGTGGCAAACTAACTTAGCACTACTCGTATATACATATGTATGATAAAAACGATAAAGTTAACACATATCTACAGTGTTGTGCAATCAAATTGTAGCGGTTGTTATGGATATATAGATCAATATACAGGGTTCATATTGTGTTTGATAATTTCAGCTTATGTATCGTTTCTATTTCACGGAATTGCCAAATAACTACTACACGAAGTTACTATATAGACAAAGGTAGTCATTCGCCACTAACAATAGCAATACAAAATTCCCTTTAATGTAAATGCACAGTTATTCATTTAAATTAAAGCCTCAATGTCAAGTTATCACCAAGCCTCGCTGAACGCCGCCTTTTATAGTTTGGCCATGCTACGGTTTAAATACTTCACTCATTTTGCTTAGTTGATTTTCAGAACGAGTGGATAATTAATGATATGGAAACGATTTCATTTCATTTCATATCTTTATTAAGTCAAATGGTGAGCAACCTTACTGAATAGATTACAGGTTACTTAGAAACAAGAGACCTGGCATGGCAAAATCCAGGTCAAGGCTTCTGGTAGCGATTAAATTCTACAAGGCCTCTTAGAAGGTGCGAAACTGACATACATTCGAACGCAGCACTTCAACGCGGAATAGTACTGTGCAAGCGGAGAGCTCTGTTAGGGACATTGAAACTCAACTGCCCAGTAGTCCGTGAGCAGTCAATGGCACCGGATTATTATGTCAAAAATAAACATACGCTTTGACACAAGACGTCTACTTCAAGTGGCAAGACATTGATAAGCAGCATCTTGCATTGTCGGGTGGCAGGGTGATTAACAACGTGCAGAGTGTTGAGAGCAACTCGTATGAACTTGCGCTGGATTCTTGTTCAATCTTAAAGAAGTGTGAAGAGTGATATGGGATCCAGATGACTGATGCATACGCTACTTGGAACGCACTAGGCCATTGTATAGCATTTCCTGATATATGAGGTCTTGAAATCCTTGGCATATCGTCGCAAGAAAGCTAAGTTGTATAAGCCTTTGGTATGAGAAAGTTACATGATTACAAAAAGTTAAAAGATGAGTCAAAAGTTACGCCAAGATCGCGAAACTCATTAATGACGCAAGAGTTACATTTGAAAATCGAGTACGCGATGAAACCACATTCATAGACTTAGTATACGTCATGTGACTGATCATTACGATGTATGAGTCGCAGATATTTGACAGGCCCAATTATTTATAGAATTCAGCTCTTCTGCAGGGACGCAATGCATCAGGCGTACCGGAGATCTCCTCGCAAGAGTTTTAATGGTCGTCAGCATAAAGCAAATAATTTGAAATAGTTTATCAGAGCCAACATCATTAATAAAAATTAAGAACAAATAGGACCAAGGATGCTACCTTGTGGTACACCCGAATTGCTGAGAATTCATAGACTTAGTTTTCTCGATTTCAACATATATTCTATTTTCAAATAGGACTTCAGCCACGAAGAAAGTGTGTGAAAGCCCATGTTTTCAAGTTTCCACAGAAGTAATTTGTGCGAAAACTGTGTCACGAAAATCCGTATATATGGTGTCAACTGACATCCATCCTTAAACGCAGAGACACAAATCTGAGAGAAAAACAGCCAGATTTTTAGCAGTCGAACGTCCCGCAATGAAACTATGCTGAACATGGATCGATATTTATTTATAGCGAATGATACTTTGTTTTTAACACCTTTTCAAAAAGTTTTGAACATTTGACAGTTTGGATATTGGCCTGTTAGTTCTTTACTTCATTTTTTATTGCCTGACATGAAGATAGAGGTGATAGACGCCAGCTTCCCAGCGATCAACAAAAACTCCATTCGATAGCGAAATATTGAAATGAGGCACAGTGCCACACAAAGAGAAAGACTACACTCTTAATACAAAGAGGACATCATCAATATATTTGATGAGGTCTGTAAGGAGAATTACCAAGATACTATCGTTTCAGACACGGACAGAGACCCAAAGTCTAAAGGTTTGGGCTAGCAGTAAGATACCTGTTAACAACGTTATCGTGCATCAACACACAAACGTGATTAGAAAAATCAGCAAAAGATTTGCGAATCGACCAACTGTAGAGCAAATGTCATTAAATTTGACACAGTAGGTAAATTAGAACAACCTTCTTTGAACGAACATAGTTCCAAAAAGATTAGGATTAACTCTCAACTCATCTTCAACTCGAGAAACGTATTATTGTACACAACTATCCAAGAATATTAAACTGCGTCATAGAGAAGTCATACTTATCTTTAACAAACAGTATCGCTGGTAGCCTTGTATAATTTCAAATACTTATTTCTTTGATTTTTCAACTTTTCACGCTTTATTGTACCACGTAGTTTGCGAACTTAACTGGTAGGAGAGAGAGGTTCCTACTGAATATGTCAGCCGTCTTAGCAGAAAAAACGTCGAAACATGCAGTTGCATTTTAGGTCATTGCACTTAGCACACAACACTTTCAGTTGGCCTCTTTCACCTTTGTCACAATCGCACGCATCAATGATATATTAATGACAACACTTTTGCCACTATTAATTTAATTTATATTCATGTTCATTTGTAACATTTAATTTGCGATAACTTCGTCACTTATTACATATCAATTGTTTGTCTTATAGAAATAAGACAATCGAAAATAGGGAATCATAGTACAGCACAAGAGCTGAATTCATGATATAATATTTTACACACTGTTGACAGTGTCAATCTATGTGAGGCTTTTATGGACTGGCATGCTCATCGTTACTGTTTCGATATCTTTTTCTATTTCATTTCTCTAAGTATTTTGTAATAGAAACTCAGTAAGTCAGACTTTCGATCTTGATTAAGTCGCTCGAAGATCCGTGAACAGTTCGAAATATTTTGCCTTGTATTCTCGTAGCTGAACTTGCTGAATAGTTTCAGCTGGACCACCATTATGTCAAATAGGCAGGTGTAAACAACACTTACGCTTCCAAGACAGCTAAATGTCCCTCCTACAAATATGAATCATATCAGAGAATCTTTACCGCTTGTATCCGCCTATCAGCACACCGAGACAATACACCGTACAATCGGATATTAACTCTCAAAACATCAATCACAGTGTGCTTTCGCCCGACCTGTATGCAGGCAGCTCTAGACTACAACTTCATGTGGCAAAATTCTCCAATTCTGGATTGTAGTCGCACACCAAAACTCTGCTACAGTTCTACAGCACCAAGGTTTGCTTATGAAATCGATCCGAGTTCATTGAATTTTAACAAACCTATGAGAATTTTTTATGAGCCCGGGTTCGAGTTAATAGTCCCCAGTTAAAAGCAGTGCGTTTGCCAACGTATTGCAACTCAATTTACTCTCAAGTAGGGGGTAAAGGGCAGTCGCCGTAAGTATAAGAAATGGTTTGCGTAGCTTGCTAAATCAAGAAATAACAATGGTAGCTCACAGGATTATTCTGTGATCATCGCAGTTATCTCTTTACACTCTGAATAAGGCTGCCGGAGCATCGCACATTTGTTTTTACAAACTTCTATCGATTTAAAATTCTTAGACTGATCATTTGTTGAAGAAAAGCAACAATTTGAGGGGAGAATTTCGCAAATATTACAACTTGTGTTTTGTGGTGATATTTTTCGTACAACACTGTACAAAAGCAAATAGCCATATAGAAAGCTTACAAAGGAGATAATCAGCATGTTCGTAAACGGAGAAACCGGTTCATTCACACAACTTATACATATATCTCAAACCGTTTTCAAAATATGGCTATAGAAAGTTGATGAAAATCTCATTCAACGATTATGAAATGCCGGCCCAACTACACACTTATTGGTTCTAAATGGGTTGTCGGTCTCTCAGCATATAATTTGGAATCAAGTTTCTTTCTTTATATCCGCTCTTTAAGGTTTTCTGGAACCGACCTGCGGAAATTTACACCACTTCAAACCCAAAATCTACCATCTACCTTACATTTTTTACAATCACACAAATATGTATGTACATGATCTCATGTTGTGTCAGGGATTAATATTACGTTGGCGATATAGCATCTTAAATAGAAAGTTTCAACTTTTGTAATATACAGCTCATATACATACCTGGTCGATTTGTATGGACGAAAGTTACCCATATCACATCGAACGAACATCTAGCTTAACGAAATACTGACTCAAAAATCTATAAATTTACATATGCATATTAGTTTGGGTCAATTTATTAACCGATATCGCGCCATCGATTTTTCGATAGGATTTGGGCTCGGAAAAAAAGTCCACTTATCGCCAACGTTTTTACAACAGTTTTTTTTCGCAGGTTCGAAATTATTTTTTTGAGTATGCGTAGTGGAACTTTTTTTCCTGAACCAAATCCGATCGAAAAATAGACGGCGCGATATCGGTTAATAAATCGACCCAGTCTAATATACTGTGAAGAATATTATGCAACACTAAGGGATACTATCATCTCTAAGCCGATGCTAAGCGGTGACTTGTATGCACATCAATAGATAATCATTATGTCTACACATTTATACGTACATCGCAGCGGAGAAGAGACGCACAAACACATGCAAATATCTTATCTGAGATGCTCCCAAAAGTATGCAATTATAATTGTGGAAGTGTCGTTCACAAATACACGCGCATATGAGAGCTATGCACGTGCATCTGTATTATAATTATATAGCACTAACTAGTAAGTTCTGAATGGAGCACCTATAAATATGTGAACGAGGAAACCGCGCAGTATAAAGCAGCAACAGTAGAGGCGTACAATCAGTTTCATTTAAGCAGCTATTGGTAGTGAAGTATCAGTGTTATTGTGAAGTACTTTATAAAGGCCATTTTGCATTATTGAAAAGTGGAGTTATTTATTCAACAGTTTAGTGATTCGAACGTTAGTAGAAGGTTGCAAATAAAGGAATTGCAGTAAATTCGTAAATACATATGTAAATTTATAGATTTTTGAGTGAGTATTTCGTTAAGATAGATGTTCGTTTTACTGTTTGTTTGCTTTGTTATTATGTGAAAACCACTTCTGCTGTTTCTGTTGTAAAACGTTGGCGATAACAGTTTTTTCGAAAAAATTAAAAATATGTTTTTGGGTTTTGGGATGTTTTTAATCGAAAATTTGACCCTTTCGTCATCAGCAGGCTCGAAATTATTTTTTTGAGTATGCGTAGTTGGAACTTTTTTTCCGAGCCCAATCCTAATCGAAAAATCGATGGTGCGATATCGGTTTAATAAATCGACCCAACTAATATACATTGTAACTTTATAGATTTTTGAGTAGTGAGTATTTCGCTTTACTGTTTGTTTGCCTTGTTTTTGTTATTTTGAAAACTACTTCTTTTAAAGCGTGGCACAATGGCATTTTTCCACATAGATGCGTTAACACAAGCTTATAATTGCAATAACATCGCCACAATCAACCAGGATGTTGTGTTTTGTAAATATGACGGATTTCACACTTGGTAATTTAAGTTTATTTTGCCTTGCCCATTCACATAAAAATTTCGCGAAGCACTGTTATTAACATTCTCCGTATACAACAAAAATACTTGCTAACATATTTTGTGTCGTATCCATTTCTTATATGCAGTTTTTTACTTGCGAAAAATGTTATAAAATTTACCAACGATGGGAAAAATAATTTCACTTGCAAAGTGTGCCAACACCCTTAGCCAAAGCAAATGTCAATTCTTCTTCTTATGCTTTGTTTGTAACAAAATTGGGAGTAGGCTCCTTTTCAATATCAATATATGTGCAATCTACTCATAATGCATAAGCTTGTGTTAAACTCATCTATATGAAAACTGCTTATGTGTCGGGGCTTTAAATGTTGTTGAAAATCTATCGCTATCCTTCATGTCAAAAGCATACATCCCAACTGCCAAAGACATTGAGCTAATGACTAGATTTCGGGAACAGTGATAAGGATTCACGTATGTACATGAAGAGCAACAACAATACAGCAACAAAAAGAGCAATAACTACAACATTAACATCCAGTCAACAAAAGAACAAGCATAAGAGAGCAGATGGAGCAACAATAATTGTAGTGAAAGGCATAATTTGCTATGAAAGGACAAACTTGAACAATCTGATAGACGTTAGATACTTGATAAGTAATTTAGTTTGCGAGCACATGTTTATAACTGTATTAGAGTATGTATAAATCCTTATATGTGTGCATAATTTCTTTGCTTGTAGCTTACTTGCTCTTACATCTAAAGGGTTATCTTAATCGAGCTGTGCCATAGTAACATATTTGGACGACACTTTACATCCTTCTTAGCTTTTTCGAACAGAAACAGTTGATTGTATATCTATAAATAGCTCCAGTTCTTTTATTGTATGTGGTGTGTTTAAAAACTTAATTATAGATATTTTCTTGCCGAGCTACATACATTAAGGCTTTTGATAATTCACGTTGCCGAACAAAGAGATCGTCGCATGTTAGGAGGTTACTCATACGCCCCGCAACGCTTCTACAAAGTGCTACATAAATGAAGCATTTCCGTTTGGCCATTTTAAACGTTAGCTAAAGCTGAATCGATTCTCGATTGGCATTCTCAACCAAAAGCAGGTTTAATGTGGTCAATTAATCGATCCCAGATAGTCGGGCTAGTACCTTAATGGTGCTTGTTACCGAAACGTACCGCATCTATATCCGGCAAAGGACCATCAACATCGATACCCTCCCCAAAACTTTGGCGACTGTATTTATCCTTAATACAACAAAAAACAACAACAACACGAAAAAACTCCTGGCGGAAGATAGTCTTCTCGACAAATAACAGTGGGCTAATTGATGCTATTTTTGGTTTAAGTGAATCAGCACCAGCAATTGTTAGTAATCAAGTTAAAACTGAGCTCATTATAAATCTTGAGAATCACTTGAAAGTTACTCAGCCGCCTCTCTTTTCTGAGGCAGTTTAGCCCCTGAAATAAGTGGTCGCCCGTTTTTTTCTATTTCATATACAAAACTATTTCCATATCTGTCAAATCGGCAAGGCTACATCGTGGTGCCGCTATCACAATTTGCGAATTAGCAAAAGAAAAAATAAATTTTTTAATTGCCAGATTGTGCGTCCTATTCATCTACACATAACTATTCCGTTAAGTTTTGAGTGTATGAGCAGCACGCAGGTTAAATAGCCTTTAGCTCTGTACGACTCTCGAAAAAAGCGTTTTCGAGGAATGTCAGCATATTAAAACAGCGTGCTAGAGAGGATAATCCACCACTTCGTACTCCCCAAAGAGACTGAATCCGTTAAATGAGGCATATTCACATTCAATTCCTCGGCAATACCCCTTGAAGTTCTTTCTTTTTTAATTGCCTTAAGTATAGCAGACTTCTATCAATTCTGCAGGACTTCAATCGTACGCCAACTAATAATATTCTTTCTCTTTCCAAGTTTCAACCGCCTCGTTTCGCACCAAGTTGATTTTTTTACACTCTCTATTGGTATCCATTGCTGGTCCGAGAGCCTGAAAGGCAAAGTGGTCACCCCAATTTGAATTTATTACACTTATTGACACGATTTGTAATCAACAGGGTCTTGCTCGCCTGCTGGATAGCAGTATTGAACCATGCGTTCACGGGACGTATATATTAGAGTTAAAGTTATCCGCTTATACTTCACAGTTCATCTAAGATCCTTCTATGAAAACTGAATTGTGGAGTCTCTGAGCATGTTTGCTATTTCTCCAGACCTTCCAGAATATAAGCCTTTCGTTAGACAATGCTAGAATTTTTCCGAATTGATATATGGGGCGTTATGATATATGAGCGTTTTTCGCTAAAAATTTGGTCAGTGGCATATCGATTACATAGTCAAAGTTCACGGCTCCTGAAATGCTTATGTGTGCAGTTCACTGAATTTTGCCTAGTACTTTAGGCGGAAAGAGTAAACTCTTGACCGCTAGTGAAAGAAAATCTGCAGTTTGGTATTTTGATCTTCTTTTATGGATTTATGCTGAATATTGAGCTCACTAAGCATCTACTTGGATTTGTTATTGCTGTTTGTGTTTCTGCTGATCAGATTCGGCCACAGACCTGATGAACCAGGGCGTGCAATATGTACTGGTGACATAGTTTTTTTTAGACATGCTAAATTCTATAACTTTGGAGAACACAATTGTTGGGTGAGTCACCCTAAGGTATGTATATAAGTTAAAATATTTTAATAAATATTCAAATTAGTCCTCCCCAAGCTACCAAATCCATATGCATTCCTATTTGCATAAGCTCTCTATTTCAGGCATCTTGAAGAAGTGACATTTTTGCTGTATTTTACGAACAAATTGTCTTTATTCCTTACAAATTAAAATCGTATCCTTTCGTTTTCAAGAAATTTGTTAGCAAATGAGGAATTTCTTAATTGTGTGTGAATATTTTAATGAAATATCTTTAAAATATTGCTAAAAGCTTGTGAAAATTTCTTAAAATCCCTCGTAAATCTTCCAGTGCGCACAGCATTGATTGAACATTTATGCATTTATATGTAAACGTTTATACACATACATATGTATGTTTGTGTATTTATGTGTGCTGATGTCCTTTCTTAAAATGTTCACAGCTGGTTTGTGTTTGTTCTATAAATGGCGTTAATGGTCAGAAATATTTAAGTAATTTTCACTAAATAAAAACAAAATTGTGAGAGATGACTCGATATGTGGGCGAATGATATAAAGTTGATTGATTGCTTTTTCTGTAGATTCCATGTTTTATAAATTCAATGTGTATATTTACAAATATACATAGCTAAGGGCACACATACATATGAAATAAAGTTTAATTAAATATCCTACGAATGGATGGATATAGGTACATTAGATATTAGGCCTGTTGTTTTATACTCAGCTGAGCAGAGCTCACAGAGTATATTAATTTTGTTTGCATAACGGTAATCCGTACGGCATAAACTAATCGAGATAGATATAGACTTCTATATATCAAAATGATCTGGGCGAAAAAGAAATTCATTTAGCCATGTCCGTCCGTCCGTCCGTAAACACGATAACTTGAGTAAATTTTGAGGTATCTTGATGAAATTTGTATGTAGTTCTGGGCACTCATCTCAGATCGCTATTTAAAATGAACGAAATCGGACTATAACCACGCCCACTTTTTCGATATCGAAAATTTCGAAAAACCGAAAAAGTGCGATAATTCATTACCAAAGACGGCTAAAGCGATGAAACTTGGTAGGTGGGTTGACCTTATGCCGCAAAATAGAAAATTAGTAAAATTTTGGACAACGGGTGTAGCACACCCACTTTAAAAGTATTTGCAAGCTGTAACTTGGCAGTCGTTGAAGCTATCTAGGTGAAATTTGACAGGAACGTTACTCCTATTACTATATGTGTGCTAAATAAAAATCAGCATAATCGGATGACGACCACGCCCACTTATTTTTCAATCAATATAAGTAAATTATGTAAACATTCAACTCCAGTAATGATATGGTGCAACAAAATACAAAGATAAAAGAAAATTTCAAAATGGGCGTGGCTCCGCCCTTTTTCATTAAATTTGTCTAGAATACTTTAATGCCATAAGTCGAAAAAAAATTTCACACGTTCCTTGTGAAATTTGGTAGAGGCATAGATTCTACGACGATAACTGTTTTCTGTGAAAATGGGCGAAATCGGTTGAAGCCACGCCCAGTTTTTATACACAGTCGACCGTCTGTCCTTCCGCTCGGCCGTTAACACGATAACTTGAGCAAAAAAACGATATATCTTTACTAAACTTATTTCACGTACTTATCTCAACTCACTTTACCTTGGTATAAAAAATGGCCGAATTCCGACTATGACCGCGCCCACTTTTCTGATATCAAAAATTACGAAAAATGAAAAAAATGCTATACCAAATATGAAAAAGGGATGAAACATGGTAATTTGATTGGTTTATTGACGCAAAATATAACTTTAGAAAAAACCTTTTTAAAATGGGTGTGACACCTACAATATTAAGTAGAAGAAATGAAAAAGTCCTGCATGGCGAAATCAAAAGCCCTGCAATCATTGCAGGAACACTGTTCGTGGTATCACATATACAAATAAATTAGCGGTACCCGACAGATGATGTTCTGGGTCACCCTGGTCCACATTTTGGTCGATATCTGGAAAACGCCTTCACATATACAACTACCACCACTCCCTTTTTAAAACCCTCATTAATACCTTTAATTTGATACCCATATCATACAAACACATTCCAGGGTGACCTGGTACACCT
Organism: Eurosta solidaginis; assembly: GCA_029619165.1. Taxonomy (NCBI): domain Eukaryota; kingdom Metazoa; phylum Arthropoda; class Insecta; order Diptera; family Tephritidae; genus Eurosta; species Eurosta solidaginis. The sequence continues at coordinate 11,973 of JARSSU010025091.1, forward strand.
TCATGGCGTATCTCGAAAAGGCGTCCACCTATAGAACTAGGCCCACTTCCTTTTAACATACTCATTAACACCTTTCATTTGATTCCCATGTCGTACTGCGTCATAAGGTCAACCCACCTACCCAGTTTCATCGCTTTATCCATCTTTGGTAATGAATTATCGCACTTTTTCCGTTTTTCGAAATTTTCGATATCGAAAAGTGGGCGTGTTATAGTCCGATATCGTTCATTTTAAATAGCGATCTGAGATGAGTGCCCAGGAACCTACATACCAAATTTCATCAAGATACCTCAAAATTTACTCAGGTTATCGTGTTCACGCAGACAGGTGGACGGACGGACGGACGGACATGGCTAAATGAATTTCTTTTTTCGCCAGATCATTTTGATTAGTTTATGACCGTTACGGGGTACCGTTATGCGAACAAAGTTAATATACTCTGTGAGCTCTGCTCAGCTGAGTATAAAAATTTGACTTTTCTTGCGTTCATTGTGGCGGGCAATTTCCACCGTGCGTCATTTCAAAGTGACACAAACGCCAAAACGATGCAAGAGTCGGCTGCGTTCGGGTCTTGATGACTTTTTTCTTTTCAGGGTTGAATATGGCCAAGCGAATTTCAACAATTTCAGGAGCTGCAATGAAACACTACGAAAATTTTTAGATGACTTTGGTAGCAAAGTGTCGGGTGACACATTTAAGTATTTGCATGAGAAAGAGGTGGATAAACCTACGATCGTGATCTCATTTAAGACGTATGTATCGATAGCCTGCGAACGTCATGAATTAAGTCCCTATATAGTGATGTCATCATTATTATTACTTATATAACAGATCTGTTCCCGATATGTGCAAAAAAGGCGGCTACCAACTTGCGACCACGTATTTGACAGCAGCAGGTTATATATTATCCTTTTGCGCGAAGACAGCTAACTCTACCTCATACTAATCTGATATTAATGTCTATTTCGCTAAGCTAAAAACTGGAGCAGGTGACGTTTGTCCTGATACCATAAGGAATTTTTGCGGAAACGAAAATACATGGTGATTTAAAAGAGATTGTGAGTTTTGAGTGTTGACACATTGCACAATTTTTATATTAATTTCTTTTGCTTGCAGCTCGTCAAAGCAGTACAACCCTGGATTAATGAGAATTTTTATTCAACCGAGAACTGAGAAAAAATTTAACTCACATGCAGAAACGTTTCGAATTTCATAAATTTTCACTTCTACTGAATGCATATGAATAAAAAAGTGAGAAAATAACAAAAACGGCCGATCATAAAACTGGGGGAGGAATTCTGTTTTCTTGCAAATTTCATAGAGTAGATTAAAAATCGGCGTTAAAATTTGTCAAAAACCTTCTAGAACTCTAAACATACATTATCGGTTTGTTATCGCCAAGCCATCGGCTTGTTAAAATATTGGTTACGGATGTGTCATCGATTTTATATTGAAATTTATCCGTATCTAGTTGATAACAAACCGATGAATAGTCCAGAACAAATCGATAAAAAGCGGTTCAGTACTTATAACAATGTGATAAGAAATTGATATATTTTCGATATCTAATCCATAACTTTTGACAAGTCGATAACTTTCCGATACATTTTCGATAACGCTCGATAACAAATCGATAGCTTTCGTTACGATTCCGCAACTTTGTGATTGCATATCGTTTAATAATCTATATTTTTCGATAAAAATCGATAACTTTCGACAACATATTTTGATCTCATATCAATAATTTTCCGATAATCAATCACTTTCAACGGTAATATTTCGATCAATAGAGACCCAATATAGGTTAAATGGGTCCATAGTGTCCATAAAAAAACTGATAACTCGTCGATACAAAATCATTGATAACCTTTGTTATTGATAGAAATTTATAGCACTTCGAAAACAAATCGATAACTCGTATATACCTCGTCTAATAATACGCATATAACAAATCGATAACTCGTCGATAAGAAACCGTTAATACTTAATATCGCTCATATCAACTCTACCACGTAGGTACATTGTTCTCGCATTAAGCTAGAGTGTATTCAACTTACACTTAAATGTGTATTTCTCCATGCCGTGACCAAAGATGTTCAGACGTCAAAAATATTAGCCTACTTTGAACTGAAACGCAATATCTTCTCTTTTCGATCTTGATCTATGGATCGGAGTTATGGGCAGTGTCGAGAGAAGATTGGACGACCCTAGGAGTTAGTATTCAAAATACAAGTTTTCCGGAAGAACTGTAGTACTACCAGTGATGTAAATGCCGTAAACTGTACTGGTAGGGTTTGGTTCGAGATGCCAAAAATTCAAATAACAATTCGTATTGTTACGAATATTAACAAACTAAGGGGTGCTGCCATCTCTAAGCCGATGCTAAACAGTGATATCATGCACATCCATAGATCAATCATTATGTATCTACATAAACGAATCAATAATTGCGTTTACACATATGTACGTATCGAGCAGCGGAGAAGCATGCACAAACACATGCATATATCTTATCTGAATTGCTCACAAGAAGGGCAATAATTTGTGCAAGTATTATTCAAATGAGAAGTTATAAACGTAGTTGTGGCTGGCGATTTTGTAGCTGAAACTAACTACTGTAAAGAAAGTGAAACAACACCTTTTAGTCGTTTAAGTTTTTATACTCAGTTGAGCAGAGCTCACAGAGTATATTAAGTTTGATTGGATAACGGTTGGTTGTAATATATAAAGGAATCGAGATAGATATAGACTTCCATATATCAAAATAATCAGGATCCAAAAAAATTTGATTGAGCCATGTCCGTCCGTCCGTCCGTCCGTCCGTCCGCCCCGTTAACACGATAACTTGAGTAAATTTTGAGGTATCTTGATGAAATTTGGTATGTAGGTTCCTGAGCACTCATCTCAGATCGCTATTTAAAATGAACGATATCGGACTATAACCACGCCCACTTTTTCGATATCGAAAATTTCGAAAAACCGAAAAAATGCGATATTCATTGCCAAATGCGGTTAAAGCGATGAAACTTGGTAGATGGGTGACGTTATGACGCAGAATAGAAAATTAGTAAGATTTTGGACAATGGGCGTGGCACCGCCCACTTTTACAAGAAGGTAATTTAAAAGTTTTGCAAGCTGTAATTTGGCAGTCGTTGAAGATATCATGATGAAATTTGGCAGGAACGTTACTACTATTACTATATATGTGCTAAATAAAAATTAGCAAAATTGGATGAAGAACACGCCCACTTTTTAAAAAAAATTTTTTTAAATTCAAATTTTAACAAAAAATTTAATATCTTTACTGTATATAAGTAAATTAAGTCAAAATTCAACTCCAGTAATGACATGATGCAACAAAATACAAAAATAAAAGAAATTCAAAATGGGCGTGGCTCCGCCCATTTTCATTTAGTGTGTCTAGAATTTTTTTAATGCCATAAGTCGAACAAAAATTTACCAATCCTTTTGAAATTTGGTAGGAGCATAGATTCTATGACGTTAACTGTTCTCTGTGAAAATGGTCGAAATCGGTGGAAGCCACGCCCAGTTTTTATACACAGTCCACCGTCTGTCCTTCCGCTCGGCCGTTAACACAATAACTTGAGCAAAAACCGATATATCTTTACTAAACTTAGCCCACGTACTTATCTGAACTCACTTTATCTTGGTATAAAAAATGGCCGAAATCCGACCATAACCACGCCCACTTTATCGATATCGAAAATTACGAAAAATTAAAAAATGCCATAATTCTATACCAAATACGAAAAAGGGATGAAACATGGTAACTGGATTGGTTTATTGACGCAAAATATAACTTTGGAAAAAACTTTGTAAAATGGGTGTGACACCTACCATATTAAGTAGAAGAAAATGAAAAAGTTCTACAAGGCGAAATCAACAGGCCTTGGAATCTTGGCAGGAATACTGTTAGTGTTATTGAATATATAAATAAATTAGCAGTACCCGACAGATGATTTTCTGGATCACCTGATCCACATTTGGTCGATATCGCGAGAACGCCTTCACATATACATCTAAGGGCCACTCGCTTTTAAAACCCTCATTAATACCTTTAATTTGATATCCATATCGTACAAACACTTTCTAAAGTCAACCCTGGCCCACCCTAATGGCGATATCTCGAAAAGGCGTGCACCTATAGACCTAATGCCCACTCCCTCTTAAAATGCTCAGTAACACCTTTCGTTTGATACCCATATCGTAAAAACATTCTAGAGTCACCCCTGGCCCACCCTAATGGCGATATCTCGAAAAGGCGTCCACCTATAGACCTAATGTCCACTCCCTCTTAAAATGCTCAGTAACACCTTTCCTTTGATACCCATATCGTACAAACATTCTAGAGTCACCCCTGGCCCACCCTAATGGCGATATCTCGAAAAGGCGTCCACCTATAGACCTAATGCCCACTCCCTCTTAAAATGCTCAGTAACACCTTTCGTTTGATACCCATATCGTACAAACATTCTAGAGTCACCCCTGGCCCACCCTAATGGCGATATATCGAAAAGGCGTCCACCTATAGACCTAATGCCCATTCCTCTTAAAATGCTCAGTAACACCTTTCGTTTGATACCCATATCGTACAAACATTCTAGAGTCACCCTTGGTCCACCTTTATGGCGATATCTCGAAAAGGCGTCCACCTATAGAACTGAGGATTACTCCCTTTTAAAATACTCATTACCACCTTTCATTTGATACCCATATCGTACAAACACATTCTAGAGTCACCCTGGCCCACCCTAATGGCGATATCTCGAAAAGGCGCCACCTATAGACCTAGTGCCCACTCCCTCTTAAAATGCTCAGTAACACCTTTCGTTTGATACCCATATCGTACAAACATTCTAGAGTCACCCCTGGCCCACCCTAATGGCGATATCTCGAAAAGGCGTCCACCTATAGAACTGAGGATTACTCCCTTTTAAAATACTCATTACCACCTTTCATTTGATACCCATATCGTACAAACACATTCCAGAGTCACCCCTGGCCCACCCTAATGGCGATATCTCGAAAAGGCGTCCACCTATAGACCTAATGCCCACTCCCTATTAAAATGCTCAGTAACACCTTTCGTTTGATACCCATATCGTACAAACACATTCTAGAGTCACCCCTGGCCCACCCTAATGGCGACATTTCGAAAAGGCGTCCACCTATAGACCTAATGCCCACTCCCTCTTAAAACGCTCAGTAACACCTTTCATTTGATTCCCATATCGTACAACTAGAGACACCCCTGGTGCACCTTTATGGCGATATCTCGAAACGGCGTCCATCCATAGAACTATGGCCTACTCTCTCTTAAAATACTCTTTAATACCTTCCATTTGATACACATGTCATACAACCACATTCCAGGGTTACCCTAGGTTCATTTTCCTACATGGTGATTTTCCTTATTTTGTCTCCATAGCTCTCAACTGAGTATGTAATGTTCGGTTACACCCGAACTTAGCCTTCCTTACTTGTTTTGTTTTTATTTTTACAAGACAAATGTTTCAACACTCGCGTGGTGTCTTCTTCAGTTGCTAGTTTTCAACTAACCATTGTCAACAGAAATAACAAAGTAACAAAGTAAGCCTATCCAAATTTGTCAAATATTATCGGCTAATACAATGAAAAAGCAAAAAGACATACAGAGAGTATAATACAACAACAAAATTAAGTAATAACAAAATATGGATCAAACGAAGTTTAATGGAAAGCTGAGTAAAGATTTGTATACAGTGGGCCACTATCACGATTCACTGACACACTTTTATTTACATAAATATGTAGGGATTCTAAAATATTTAATCTACTGATATTAGATTCTATTTTAATTAATTTACAGTCGTCTTCACTTATCGAGTGTTGATTCGATAATGCATGTTCGGCGATGCCACTTCTGGGCTCAATACTTTGTATGTATTTTAAATGCTCATTGAACCTGATTCGTACAGTGCGCGTCGATTGGCCTATGTACTTTGCACCGCATTCTACTCCGTCGTCATTTATATGAGAGCAAGTGATTGAGTACACTCCAGGATTGTCCAAAATGTCACCTTTATCCTTAGATGATCTCAATAAGGCCTTCAGTTTTGTTGTTGATTTTGGAGCCAAATTTAAAACAGCTTTTTTAAAGATATGTTTCATATCAGAAAAATAATATGGGTCGTAAGTCATGCTGCACCAAGTCATGTTGTCTTTTTCGCCCACTGTGCCGAAAAACGAACTGCACTCTTTTTGCAATTTTTTGCGCTGGTGTTTTCTTATTAGCTGCTCTACCATGCTGGCGCAATACCCATTAGTTTCTGCGATGCTCACTATTTTGTGTTTTTCTTTGTTGTAAGCAGCACAGCTTAGTGGGACGTTAATAAGGCGATGAACCATAGAATTGAAGGCAGCTAATTTATGCGAGTAGTGATGGTTCGATTCTATTGGGATAAATCGATCAGTCGATGTTGGCTTACGATATATATCGAATTCGATCCCTCCGTCGGTATTATGTTTCAGCATTAAGTCCAGAAAAGGTAACTCATTATTTGTTTCAAACTCACATGTGAATTGGATGTTTACATTAATGGAGTTAAATAAATTCAATGTCTGCTGTATTTTCTCTCTCTCTATAATAACAATACAGTCATCGACATATCGACTATAAAAACGTGGGAAAATAGAACTTTTAATAAGCTGTTCTTCAACTGTATTCATGAATAAGTTGCATAGGAATGGGCTAATATTCAAACCCATAGGCAAACCATCCATTTGTTCAAAGAATTCCCCTCTAAACTGGAAGAAAGATTGATTTATACAAACCACGGTCAACTCGAACAAGGCGCTAGCCACCAGTGGATTTATATTTTGTTTGTCTAACCAGATACGTAAAGAATCCAAGGCACCATTTCTTGGGACGGTAGAAAAGTAGGAAGTGATATCGAACGACGCAAAACACTCATTGGGATTCAACTTCACAGTTTTAATCTTATCGATTAGTTCAAATGAATTTTCGATTGAAAAACTATCGAAACTCTTAAGTTTCACAAAATAATCGCTCAACCATGACGCAATGTTTGCTATGGGCGAAGTGTACCCAGCGATAATTGGTCGGAACTTATTTCCTGGTTTATGAGCTTTGTATAAACCATACAAACAGGGGACTCGTACATACGATTTATGCATTCTTTTGTTCCAGCGACGACCGAACAGATCGGCATACTTTTTCCTACATTCTACCACTTGTCTTTTCATCTTTGGGAGAGGATTTTTTACTTTAATGTAATTTCCTTCCTCTATCAGTGCGCTCATCCCGTTGTTGTAATCGCGCTCATTTAGTACAACAACACAGTTACCTTTATCGGCTTTTGTTATGTAAATATTCTTTTCGTTTAACGACTTTACGGCGCCATGCAAATAGTTGGTGTAACTAATATTATTTGAAGTGGGCTTCGATGATAAGACTTTTTTTATATTGTAACGCACATTGTCGGCTACTTCGGAATCCAATCTACCAAGAGCTAACTCAGAATCAACGATGATATCCTGCATAGGTGAACGTTTGTGGGGTAACGCAAATTTTGAGCCTTTATTTAAATTATTTATTTTATTATCTTCTAAGGTCGCGGTTGTTGTTGTATTATACTCACTGTATGTCTTTTTGCTGTTTCATTGTATTAGCCGATAATATTTGACAAATTTGGATAGGCTTACTTTGTTACTTTGTTATTTCTGTTGACAATGGTTGGTTGAAAACTAGCAACTGAAGAAGACACCACGCGAGTGTTGAAACATTTGTCTGTAAAAATAAAAACAAAAAAACTTAAACGACTAAAAGGTGTTGTTTCATTTCTTTACAGTGTCGAAAGTCGTTTAGCACTCAAAAATAATTTAATTTAATTGAATTAAATAAGTAATGAAACTAACTAGTAAGTTCTGGAATGGAAAAGCCTGGAAGTATGCAATGAGAAATCAAAAAGTATAAAAGGCGCGACAGTAGTGGCGAGGAGTGAGTTTCATTTGAGCTATCAATCAATTTGGTTATTAAGCAAGCTATAAGTGTTATTGTGAAGTACTTTAATAAAGGCCATTTTTCCCTTATTCAATATTGGAGTTGTTATTCAACAGTTTAGTGATTCGAACTTAGCAGATGGGCAAATAAGAGGATTTGCAAGTAAAATCGTTACAGTATGTTTAATATATTGCCTTTATGTTGCAAGATCTTCATTGCTGTTTGCAAGGCGAGTACGAACTGACGCACTTTATAAGGCCATTCAGCTTTGCATAAAGCAACTGCACCAAAAACAACAACAACAACAACAATATAAACGGTGGTCATCAGCAATTTTTGAACATAAAAACTTGTCAATTGATAAACTTTGTGCATGGCAAGCGAGCATCTGGCAACTAGGACAACTTAAAACACGCCCTGCCGCCGATTGCTGTTGCTATTGTTGGCCACCTTGTTGTTGTTGCTTTTGCTGTAGCATGTCAACAACCCCTGTTGGTACAACCCTTTTGACCCAATGCACGGCACACTCTTCAAAGCGCACATTTTCAAGTTGCACGTTATTAATTGTAAGGCGAGGCGCGTTGAGTGCTGCCGTGGTGTGGTGTGTGGTTCAACTGAAGTAGCAAGTGTTGTGTGGTGGCATGTTGCATATCTGTACGAAATATGAAAAACTGCATTTTGCGGCGCAAGTTTTACAAAACACTCATTAGTGAACCGCAGGCGCTGAGCCGTCAAAAGCGTCGTGTATGTCCGCCCCGCCGTCAATCAAGCGCCGCAGCAGAAACATTTGAAGTGGAATGTAGAGAAGCAGCGTTTGTGCTAAGTGGCAAGTGTTTTGAAAAACAGAAAAATAACAACAACAACGAAAAAGAACTACAGATGCCACAACTGCCAAAGGTGATGAGTTGGCCTCGTCTAAGCCGGTTTGTTTAATTATTTCTCTTAAAGCTGGAGAGCAAAAAAAGACCTTTAAAAAAAATTTGCCCCAAAACAACACAAAATAAAAACTCCATGAAATTTAGCAAAAAATGAAAATGCACACAAACACACATACGTTCAAGCTATTTGGTATCTATAAACAAAGCCTGGAAAATAATTAAAACATGCTAAGCAGCATGTCCAACAGCAGTGGCCACCGGGGATACCATCACCGCAGTCGCATTTGTTTGGCATGCAACGTTTTTGCTGCAGCTTCTTCAACTCATTCGCTCATACAATTTGTATACCTTTTATAAACATGAAATTATATATTAACTTTGGTCCGATATCTGGGAATATAGAAAGGAGAAGAGATAGGCCTCCCACACAGTGTAATCATCCCCATTTACTTGCTCCCATAAACCTACTCAGCTGACTCCAGTGTCTTTATTTCATTTTAGTTTGGCCATGACGCACAGCTCGTGCGCTCTTCCGCTTTTGCTAAGCGCTTCTCGTAAAAACTTCGACGCTGGTTATTCTCTCATTTCCCCCAACGTGCCATCTCATTTTAAACAAACCTATTCGCTCCTGGTCACTCAAACGACCTGCATGGAAAATATACACCCGCGGCACCGTCTAAATGCAACTTTTGCCTTGGCCTAAGCAATGTTCGAAGATGTCAACGGAAACCCTTGTAAAGTTAGACTTTGCTGTCAGCTTAGTGGTTTTGTACACCACCAAACCAGATACCGCCAGTGATCGGATAAATATAACAACTCTGAGGGCTTCCAAAATACATGGACCTTGGGCCTATATCTTTGTATACTCATAACTCCATGGCTTGCAGACAAATCTCAGCTAAAGATCGATGATCTAAACTTCTGCTGTATACAATGCCATTAGTCTATTCACCCTCGAAAAAGGCAGAATATACTTCGATTTCAGTCAGATAATACCGACTTAGAAAATGAATGTGGCCACCTCCACCAAAGTGATAGAAAATAATGACAATTTGCCAAATCTTTCCACCGTCTCCACATGTGCACAGCTCCTCCAACTTTTTCGACTGGCGACCCATGAACTTGCATCTTATCATCTAACTATATTGACTTGGTAGACCATTAAACTTTGTCATCTCGCAACAGCTAACGTACAATATCTAAAATTCGTCTCACAATGCTTGACAAGTAAGTTTTATCGATGTTTTTGTTCATTTGCTGATAGTGATCCGGTACCTTCCGGAAAATAGCATTATTAAGATACTAGCTCGACCATTTCGGGAACAATTTGATATGATCACGTTGAACCTTCTGGGTCACCCTACCCTCCTTTGGTAACACTCATGTGTATATTTCGGGATTGTTTTTGATTACAACAACATAGATCATATTGTTTTGGGCAGATAAATGTTTGATTATGGCAAGGTTGCTGAGTTGTGTTCCAAAGCAAATTCTCATATACCTGACCTATACAGTTCACGACTTGGACTGTGGAGATGTTATCAACGAAAATGTCACTCTACAACTACCTGTTCGTAAGCTTAAAACCATAGGTATTAGTTTAATAGTATTCTCAACTTCGAAAAACACGTACTAGCTTAAACTGTTACCTTTCCATACTGGACGCCGACACACGAGTTCTCGAAGCTATGATGATTATATGACCGCGTGGAAAGGAATTAATATGGGACAGTGGACTAGATAACTGGTTGACGGATGGGTCGAAGTTTGAAGGGGGATTGGATTAAGGGTTTTTTGTGAGAAGCTCGATGTAAGCCGCAAGTAACCGTTGCAGGATCACGGCAGGAGGCACCAGGCGGAGGTCGCCGCTATTCCGGATGTGTTAGTTTGATGAGATGCTGTCCAGTGCTATCACGGTTACTCTTGTGAAGCCGTAAGTTTAACTGTGGTGCGATCGGGGGTAGCATAGAAATGCCTGACCTTGCTTGCGTTTGCGTCGAACTATTTTAAAATTAAAATCATCTGGGTCTTGGGATATAGCAATATACCTGGCAACTATCACTAGGACCTCCCAGCGCATATGGGTACAATTGAACCGTACATATGTAACTGTAGGGAATACGGTCTGCAGCCTGCTGCTATATAGATTGCTTCGAGTCGGCTAAGAAAACGCTGGGCGGGCACTACCGCTTGTAGGGTAGTGATATACTTTTGGCCGGATGTGGGTGCCAAGCGGTTTGCTGAAATTATTGGGTTCGCCAAGTCTCATCTATAAAAGGTAATTGTGGTTTTGATGGGTCACTGTACAATGGGAGTACATACTGCAAAACCACTCGTGCGGCAGCTATGTGGAGGATAACGAGGTGAAATCGTTGAGACACTTCATGCTTAACTGTCCAGCATTTGGTATAACTAGGCGAAAGTTTTGCGGTCCCCAGCCAATGACGCTTGTAAATTCAACCACTCAAGTTTGCTGTTCTTGAACTAACAGTTATTTAGCAAATCTGATCGCATAATAATTAATTCAATGGAGTTTTTTTTTCAAGAAGACAAAACTGTATAGTCATTTATCATCAAACTGACAGTACTCCTACTACGCCTAACACACCTAAAATCCTGGGATCAGAGCTGTAACTTACATTTGCTGAACTTTTTTCACCAGAGACGTTCATTTTGCCCAAGTGAGCTTTGCCTGGCGGATGTAGCTAATTGTCGGTATTTTCAAATTCGAGACTATGACCGATGCACAAATTGCTACTTTTTCGGACTTGCTCAGTTTTTAACACGCTTACGGAAGCTGCACTTGGACCTTTGTATAAACGTATGCAACACTCTTTTATATAAACCAACTAGCAGACCCGGCAGACGTTGTTCTGCCCTATCTGCATACATTTTATAAGCTTTTTCCGTCTAACTCTGCCCTCCCCACACCCCTCTTCACTTTTTCCTGATCCTTTTATTCACTCCTCCCTCCGTCTTTTTCGCTTCATCTATCTCCATATTCGTCTCATTCTATTTCTTTCTCAGTCTCCTTCTCTCTTTTCTCTTCTCTTACGTTCTTCTCATTCTTCTTCATTCTCTATTTCGGCTTCGAATGCATATTTATCAGTTTGAATGTCAAAATAAAAATTACTTTAGAGCTCTCAGCAACAGCTTTCATTTCACATCCATATTACCCACACATTCTAGTGGTATCCGGGTCCACGTTTTGGCTTATATCTGGAGACCCTAGTCCCACAGGGGTATGAAAATTACCCTCTATTAAAGCACTCATCAACAGCTTTCAACGTTTGAACAAAATCGACTGACGAATCTCTTCAAACACCGGCGACCAACTAACACACATTTTAGCCTTTCCTTTTATATATATAGATTTTTATTTTCCACACTTCATTATAATATTAAAACGAAATTCAGATATTCATTGCTTTTGAAATTCGGCTTAAGAATTGCACATGGAACAACTAAAGACTCTCCTGAATTAAAAAAAAATGTCTTAGTACTTCTAAATCGCGGGCCCCTCAGAAACCCCGGGATCCGGGGGTAATCCCCGCAATAAAATAATATTGCGAATATAAACTGAGATATAACCTATCCTATATTTCAAGTTAGATCAAACTACACACGGGGTGCAAAACAAATTCAAAATCGGTTCAGTAGTTTAGGAGTCCATCGCGGACAAACATAGTGACACGTGATTTTTATATATGAAGAAGATAATAAAAAATGTAACGTATACACACCAGTAGCCGCCCTACGTAGCAGTCCTACGGCTAACTTTGCATGTAATTGGTTAGTTTCTGAGAAAACCACCTACTTGATTTAAGTTCAAAATGGAATGGTGACATATATATAGTTATTTCACTTCATTCATGAACGGCATAAAGCCTTCGCTATATTTGGAAAACGGTTTTGTCTCTCCTCGTTAGTTTTTTCTGTTTTTTTTTCGGTGTGGAAATAGCGATTGCTTTTCGCCTCTAAAGTCTGCCAGCAGGCCAACTAGCTTTCTAGGAGAGTTGTATATGTAGATTACCAAATTCTAAATAGCCATTCAACTCATCAGTTTTCCTTTCTCCTTTCTTTACCACATATTGCTTTATTTTGGGTCTTAAATTGAAAATGTTAAATATTAAATTTGTTGTTTCTTTTTATCGCTATTAAATTCTTTAAGGCGGCATTAACAAATTGCATGCTAACTTGCATCCCCTCGACATATGTTTGTTGTTGTAAATATGTATATCGCGTCTACCTTTAGTTGGCCAGTGTGTGCAACCTGAAAAGAACTGAGAAAATGTTTCTTACTAATTTGACTTTTATTTTTGCAGCACTTTTAATGCTTTTCATACGCCGCTGTGACGTCGTGCTTTTGTATTTAAATGTCAGATATTCGTTCGTTTTTGCGTTCACTCTCCCACTGTGCTGCGCTAGTTTGCTTTTCATGTTATCGAAAATTTTATCGATGTTTTTTTTATTGCTGTTCTTAAAGTTAAATTTTAATTTATTTTACAAATTTATGAGAATTTTTGCATTTGTAAATTAATTGGATCACAGTGAGTTTTATTATCTCCTCGCTTGGTGCATAAATATAAAATATATATGTATATTAACTTATCATACATATGTACGAATGCATGTAAACATTGGAAGCATTTAAATAAATTAGTTAATTTTAATGAGTTTCGAAAGTCGATTGTATAATTAATAATATGGGGAAACATTTTTTATTGTTAAGTTTCTGTCTGATGTAGAGCGCATTAAATAGGACGGCCTTCAGTAATTTATATTCTTTGACGAATTCGAAGATGCGCTATTTTGAACTATATCCAACAAGATCAAGTTCATTACTTGAAGATATTGGTACAGTGCAGTAGATGGGAGAGTCTCTGCCTCAAGTCCCTGCCTATGCAGATAATGTGAACCGGCGTTTCATCTTCCAGCTCACAGAAACGACAAATTTGAGTGTCGGATTGATTTAACTTAGGTGATATCGTAGACCACAGTGTCCCGTATAGTACCCAGTGAGAGTTCTTAGGTCCTCCCTGCTTAGATTAATAAGTTTGGTTGATACTTTCGTTGCCCGAAGTATAAACAGTTTGGCCTGTCTTTGCCCTGGGAAAGTCAATCCAGTGACGTCTGAATTGTTTAGTTTTCCAGTTACTTATGGCTTCCCTGGTGTATGCTTTTGTGAGTCCACAGAAGGGCTCTGGATCATAGAATGCTGCTATAGCACTCTACTTTGCTAGATATATTGCATGTTCATTACCTCCATGTCCCTGATGTCTGGGAACCCATCCTAATAAAACCTTGTTTTTGGCTCCCAGGTTATTAAAGATTTCGGTGCATTCTTCCACTAGCTTGGATGTAACTGTGTAGGATTGCAAGGCAAGCAGGGCTGCCTGGCTGTCCGACATAATGTAGATGCTCTTCGATGTTGAGCCTCTCCGGAGACATTCCTACCGCAGAATTCTATTGCATGGATTTATGCCTGAAATATGGTGGGGTAGCATCCCATTGGTATCGATGTCTTGAAGTTCGGCCCATAGATGCCAGCTCCCGTTCTTCCGTCATCGAATTTCGATAAACTCGTGAACCAGACCTCTGAGTCAGGGTCATTATAGGGATTCCCTGTTTCCCAGTTGGTCTGTCCACAATGGACACTTCAAAGTTCCGTGATATTCTGAACTTAGGAGACATTACGTCACGCAGTTGTAATGTGGGATTTCCTATGAATTTTCTTATTACTTTCATATGCCCCACCATGTTTTCCGGGCTTCAACTCCGAAATATTTTGAAGTCTTAGTGCGCCTAGTGTTGCCTCTTTCTCTATCAGAATAGGGAAGGGAGATATTCCCACCAGAGCACTAAGTGCATCAGCAAGGGACGTTCTCATCGCGCCCGTTATGCCAATGCAAACTAGTCGATGCAGTTTGCTTAGTTTTGTTGTTGCGTTCTTTGCGTGACCTTCTGCCACCAAACTAGGGAAGCGTAGGGGACTATTGGCCTTACAACAGTATTAAATGTCCAGTATACCATTTTTGGAGATAACCCCCATGTTTTGCCGTAAAGTGGAGTACAGGCAAAGAAAGCGCTTGTTGCTTTGTTTAGGATAGCATCCAAATGAGCATTCCACGTGAGGGTTCTATCCAGTGTGACCCCTAGGTATTTTGCCTCCATTGAGAACTGTATTTTTGTTCCACCCAGGGATGGTTCTGGGATGGATACTTATTATGACACTGGAGGCCAGCTTCTATAAGAACATATTACGGCTTTTATCTTTAGTATTTTCGAAGCTCCGTTTGCAGTTAGCATCATAAGCACATGTGGTTCAAATTATTGTAGGTTAGGTTAGATTGAACGGGCCGGTCAATAAAGAACTAACAAAGGTTGAATGTGTCCATAGTGTGACCAGAGTTCGGGTTGACGACCAAACGGGAAAACAACTATTGAGCACCAGGACTTATGCTACAGAATAACTTCGTCCTTTTGGGAAATATTAGAAATTGTCTTGGACCACGCTTTATAGTTGCTTCGCGATCTGGACTCTGCCGCCCGTAGTAGCTGGAGCCTTGATCGCACAAGCGCAGGACATGAAACAGAAAGGGCTTAACCGTTTCTTCCTGCAGCTCGCACTTTCTGTATCTGCTGTTACTGACGAGGCTTAACCTATAAGCATGTGACGCCAGAAGAGATTGCCCATTTATTTTTTGTTAGGTCTTGTCTCTTTAGAGAAATGAGCAGCTTGTGAGTCTAACCTTGTACGATTTTCATATGGTTTAAGAAAATTTGCAGGCCCCCGCTTGATGAATCATATGCAACTATTGTCTCTTATTGATTTCTCCATAACGGATTGGGACGTCTACCGTCGATTCATCGAGTGCTACACCCTCATTTGCAAACTCATGGGACTTTTTGTTACCTTCTATGTTTTTTATGACCGGAAACCCAGTATAGATGTATGGTGTGGCCTGAGCGAAGTCTCCCCAATACTTCTTTGTATACCAGGACACTTCTTTATGAAGTACTGTGTGAAATCATAATGAGATTGGAAAATTAATTGGATTATTGATAGGAAGAGAACGGAGACTATAAATGGAAATATAATTGAGAATACGGATAGGATTATAAGTGGGAATGAAAATAGGAATGCGAGCAGATATATAATAAGTACATTAATAGAAATAAGAATTTGAATATGAAAACGAATAAGCTGGGAGAACGAAATATGAATAGAAATAAAAAGAGTGTAAGAGGAAAGAGCAAATGAAAAGAACTAAGCCGAAGTAGATGACCAGGAAAGATAAGATAAATAAGATGTTGACTTGGCACTACCTCCATATATCAAACATATCAAAGCACTCATTCCAATAAATATGCAATAACTCCGGGGAGAATTCAGGCCGAGCTTCTCTTCCATGGCGGATACACACGGAGTGTTTGCCAAATCACTGCCGAGTGGCGACCCCGCTTAGAAAAACTTGCTTATAAATTTTTCATATCGCTTTTCCCAGGACTTTTGAAAAGGGGGAAAAATATTCCCATGTAGAATTAGGCTGTTGTTCATGGTGTGATTCTAGCAGGTATTATCAGTGTATGCTCTGCATTTTGCAGTGAAATCCAACGCCTGGTGTTTTCCTCGGACTAGTGCTACTTCAAATTGAATTAGTTATCAAGTATTAAGTTTCACTCTAGGATATGTGAACATGTAAACACAGTTACATCTGTATGTATTCATATATATAAGAATGCTAGTATGTGCGGATAAATTGTAGAATTGCAGTTAAGCGATTCTGAGGGTGTTAGAACAAATCGCTGGCGTATCCACAGCTAAATCCACAACAATTTGTTCAAATATCGTCACTTGATAAATTAATATGCTGTACAATTCTAATGCTCATAAATATATTTATGCATAAATCTACATACATAGGTATTTTCATATTCATATGTTCAAAGTGCATTAGACTGGTTCGAAAAAAAATTGCAGATATCGCCCTAAATATTGAAGATTATGTTGAGAGGGTCTCTGAACTTTTTTTTTAATCCAACGTTATTCAGTATTTTTTTATTGTAACTTGGTTTTTAGGTATCCGATTTTGAAAGTCATATGTCATTACTTTGGTCTTGAAAAGCTCTCTGTTAACTTCCATTGTAGTTTTGTGATCTGAAGCGGTTTTAGCACAGTTTTGTTTGAGTTACAGTCCCACTGAGCATTCTTCTCGTTTTACAAACTATGAAAATAGTGATATTGCGAAAACGACTGCAGAGTTCAAACCGGCATTAGAAGGAATTATTTGTATGTCCAAAACTATGACATATCAATTTTAAAGATCGTGTGTCAAATAAAAATATTTCAAATTCTGGCGTTGTCTTATTTATTTATTTATTATTTATTTAATCTACAGATTAATAAAATCTTAAAGACTAATTGTACAATAATGTGTTTAAGTAACTAATGCCCAAGATTAGTTTAGAATTTAAAAATTGGGTGTCGAAATGGATGGATTCCGGTTCAGCTTTTTGGGAGGCAGACAATTTTTCTTTAATATTTTAAATTCTTGACATGCCGGCTATAGCAAATAGTTATAAGCATATACATAAATGATTGTTGAGTATGTTGTCGTAATGGACGGGATTTCGGGTAATACAAGGTCATAATCGAGGGATCGAGAAACGGCCGAAGTTTACTATAGTTTGAGAAGCACATTCTGCATTCCACTTTTATTATTTACAAAATTCTTGTATATTAGTGAATATAGTAGCGAGTGCACGTGATTTCGGACAACAGAATATATCTTCCAAACACCAATTATTGTAGCGCTGCCTGGAAGTTTGGAAAGGACACATTTCCAGGCCATACCCCTTAAATATTGATTTAATTATTCAAGGCAAAAAGTTTATCCTTTTTAATTATGAAAAGTGAGTCAGAGGAATGACTACAATGTTTATTAAAATCCTCGCACAAACAACGGAAAGTTCATGCATTTCAAAATTTTGATCTGCATGCGCAATTGGCTGTAAATGTCTGGATGGCCTAAGGGGGCCGTCGAACATAACCTCCCCAGCAAAAGCGAGCTATATATCTCTTGTAAATTTTACCATAAATAATATAGCAAGCATCTCTGTATGACGCTGTAACGTGCTTATTAGTTTAAGTGGCTGAAGTAGGGAGAAATATTCTATAGCGGATTTCGAACAAATTCCAGTTTATCACAACTAATCTGATAACGCGGGCTCCACACAACCGAAACATATTCAAGGATTGGTCTAACAAATGAGGGGAAACAAGTTTTGGTAATGCAGGGGTATTAAATTCTTTATAAATATTAAATCAATAACAATTACTTTAACTTGCTATCTTTTGCAGTTTTTTTTTACATGATTCTCGACCCAGTCTAATGTAGTTGCGTATATCCACAAAATTGCATTCACTCTCATGTACGAGTATAGGCGTTTACGTATTGTCTGGCAAGAGCTAAAGCGACACCACCTTTTCCAATGTTTGTCTACTACGTCGATTTGTGGCGTAAAGCAAGTGTTTGATTTGCGATTATGAAACAAATTGCCATTTCGATTGCCGCTGACAGTTGCAATTTGATTAATTCGCTTTTACGTAAGGTATGGCAAGATGTGCAAGCCGGATTGGCGGGCAAGCGGTGGTGGAATGCAATGCAATAAATTTTTTGCCATTCATGATTGTTGAAGGGAATTGAATTGCTTATTGAATTTTTTACAATTTTTTTAATCCATTGGAATTTCTAATTTTCTTGCAAATGTTTTACATCAGATTTACGCTCAAATTCCCATCGTAAAAATTTGTTAAATGAGTGAGACCGTTTTGGATTATTTTTATTTTGATTTACAAGAAAATTGATCAACACAGCCAAGAAAAAAAATCATTATATCAAACGCCAAATGAAAGAGAATGTGCAGCGCTGCGCAGGGTGAGATTGTGGTATGGTTGAAAGGAGATTTATAAGCACTAATTTTTGTATGTGGTAAGAGCATTCATAAACAACCAAAAAAATTGATCGTTAAATACAAAGTTATGTATGTGTATGTATATACAGACCATGAGTTACCGTGTGAGCGCTGTCGATTTTCAATCTCAACTACGCCAGTGGACAGTCACTAACTCACATTTATAGCCCATATAAATGCATGCGATAAATGCAACTGCCATGTGGCAGTGTCCATTGTCTCAACGCCAAACGCTTTAGCTCAGAAATTGTGGCCACTTTATGGCTTGGCAAGGCATCAGGAAATGAAACCATCTTCAAGATATATTTCATGGTTTTATACATATATATATACAAATATAGCGCCCCCAGCAGTGTGGCGCTTAGCTATAACTACTGACTTGTCGTCCGAAGCTTGGGTAGCCCCATCTTCGCCACCACCAACAGCGCCTGCGTTGCTTGCAACACGACATTCACTAATCTAACGTCTATTTAACGTCAGTCGTAGCTATAAATCAATTCGATTGTAAAATGCTCACACGTCAAAAAATACAAATGAAATTAATCAATTTGATTAGGTTTTCTTCTTCTACCGGCTTTCTTTATGACCTCACTTTATATGCACATATATGATGATGAAGGTTTGTATGTAGGTATGTACCTTTCTTTATTGTCCCCATCACCAAACATGAGCATTTGAGTTCCCATCACTGATTTGTTTATGCGTTGTTGGTCATTTAATTTTATTGGTTTTGTATTGTTTGGTGATTTTAAAAATTATGTCCACCCAGCTGGGTAATGAATTTATAGTTATTGCTTATACTCATATTAATATGCATGGGAGTAAAATTGATAAGCCTGTAATTAACATTAGCTTAAGTGATAGTAGCCCACACTGCGCGTTTGACTTAGAAAACAAGTAAGGAAGGCTAAATTCGGGTGTAACCGTACATTACATACTCAGCTGAGAGCTTTGGGGACAAAATTTCGCCCATTTTTAATACCAAGATAAAGTGAGTTCAGATAAGTACGTGAACTAAGTTTAGTAAATATATATCGATTTTTGCTCAAGTTATCATGTTAACGGCCGAGTGGAGACAGACGGGTCGACTGTGTATAAAAAATGGGCGTGGCTTCTACCGATTTCGCCCATTTTCACAGAAAACAGTTATCGTCATAGAAGCTATAAAAAAAAATTTCACAAGGAGTGGTACATTTTTGTTCGACTTATGGCATTAAAAGTATTCTAGACAAATTAAATGAGAAAGGGCGGAAACCCCCTTTTGAAATTTTCTTTTATTTTTTATTTTGTTGCACCCTATCATGACTGGCGTTGAATGTTGACATAATTTATTTATATACTGTAAAGATATTCAATTTTTGTTAAAATTTGACTTTAAAAAAGTTTTTTTTAAAGAGTGGGCGTGCTCGTCATCCGATTTTGCTAATTTTTATTTAGAACACATATAGTAACAGGAGTGACGTTACTGCCAAATTTCATCATGGTATCTTCAACGACTGCCATATTACAGCTTGCAAAACTTTTAAATACCTTCTTTTAAAAGTGGGCGGTGCCACGCCCATTGTCCAAAATTTTACTAGTTTTCTATTCTGCGTCATAAGGTCAACTCACCTACCAAGTTCCATCGCTTTTCGCTTTGTTGTTTCGGTTTTTCGGTTTTTCGAAATTTTCGATATCGAAAAAGTGGGCGTGGTTATTGTCCGATTTCGTTCATTTTAAATAGCGATCTGAGATGAGTACCCAGCAAACTTACGTACCAAATTTCATTAGTACGCAAAATTTACTCAGACGTGTTTGGACGGACGGACGGGCATGGCTAAATGAATTTATTTTTTCGCCCAGAACATTTTGATATATAGAAGTCTATATCTATCTCGATTAGCTTATGCCGTTACGGGAGTACCGTTATGCGAACAAAATTAATATACTCTGTGAGCTCTGCTCAGCTGAGTATAAAAATTTAAGAAGATATGAAGCTGCTGTAAAATATCTTTGTACCAATATACCGAAAAAATGTCGCCTCGAGCTTACAATAAAAATTTGCTCACATGGACATTTTGATAGTAACTCAAGGCTTGAAGTAATGTTATAAAACACCGGAGCTCCTGAATTTTCAGCTACAAATGATATGAAGTGTCTACCATTCCGATTCTGACATATATTTTGGCGTTTCTTGGTGAACGGAGTGGTAAGATACTGGTGAGTTCACGGTTTACCAAATAAAACATTTTTTTATCCATCGCTATCACAATGGTTCGGCGCTTGATTTTATGTTCCATGTAAGGAGAGAATCCTAAAGGGCCGCTTAGTGTTGCCCTATATTCCGACAATATTGCGAAGAGTCAATGTGGGTTCTTTACCGAAAAAACAGGTGTGAGTATACAGTATTCCTAATGTTGAATGTGTAAGCATACGGGATAACGTGTAGAAAACTCTCTATTTTTAATTAATTAGAGCTCAATCAGGGGATGAAGTTAAGCCACAACAGATGAAACTTTACCTGAAACAAATAATTTCGCGCCTTATGATATAGTTTCATGGGCATCTCATCCACAAGTTATTGCTTTATTATCGGCTCATTACTGGTAGCGAATTGTTATCATCGTCATCGTTTAGTCATTTAGTGATTGTCATCGATTTAATTCGAATTTGTATCGGTATCTATTTCATAACAAACTGATGAGTCGTCGATAACAAATCGTGAAAACATCGGTGACAAATTGGTAGAACTCTGCTAGGAAATCGATAACTTTTCCATATCAAACCTATAACTTTTTAATAACAAATCAATAATTCTGCGATCAAAAATTTCATAATTTTCGATATTAAATCTGCAAACCTTTCGATAAAAAAAGATAGCACTTCGATTACTGTCTGGTAACACCCCGATAACTTTTTAGATGGACTGCTTTGCATAGCAAATCGAAAACTTTTTGATGACAAATTGATGACACACCGATAGTAAATTACCAAAAACGTATGATAGAATATCGATAGTAAATCAATAGCTTTCGAATAACATACCGATATCTTTTTAATAACTACTCGAACACTTTTCGGTAACATATTTATAACTTTTCTATTTAGCACGTCGATATCAAACCGCGAACACTTCGAAAACAAGTTGATAACACGCCGTCTGGTATCGGTTCCGGTTCGGTTTTTGGAGTGACATCTAACGATGGGGTGGTGTGAAAAATGTAAAGTTTAACATAAACCCACAAAGGTGACTAGCGTAATTATTTTATAAGGAGGAGGAACCTAAAGTACGTTCACACTGGTAACGAAATAGCAAAGTTGTATAACAATTGTTTTAAAACAATTGCAACTTGTTATACACCAAATAATTCCTTTGATCTTTACCGACAACCTCTCGGTAACATGTAAGCTGCTATAAAAACAGAAAAAAGTTACACAACATCGTGTTATACAACATTTTTCAGTTGAATTTCTAACAAGTTACATAACATTGGTTTTATAACTGTTTGTAACACGTTTTGTTACTGATGTGGACGCACCTTAAAAGATCCTTTGGATTTATCATCGGCTTCAAACCATTATATAGAAAACATATGGACAACGTAATGCCTAAAGTAAAATAGAAAGGGCAGGACGACAGTCGTCAGACGCTTGATGGAAGTACACCAGGAAAGTAACGAATCTTCTGTGGTATAGACCATTGACTTGTGCAAAATATGCGATTAAATTAAAAAAAAAGTTTCAAAATAGAATACCAATTTTCAAAGGCATTTGGGAACTCCTCAAACGTAGATGGTACATACATACCAGCCCCATGCGCTTGTATGGTACACAGATGGGTCGAAGAACACCGGATGGCATCGGTGCGAGGTGCATACCTAGACATTCATATATGCGCCACCAATAGATATGCAGGGCATCATATACAACGTTGCTACTCTATCAAGAGCATCGCAATACTAAGCGAAAGGCATGTGTGGAAAAACTGTACAGGCATTACACGTACAACTGTTCTACTTGTTTGGGTACTACTGTGCAATATCCTGCATCTGGCAGAAACTTGCCATACCGGTAAACTATATCTTATCGTAGCTTTTGATGTTTTTTCGAATATTTTTTTCTCGAATATTAACCGAACTGTTTCAAGAAAGATTGCTAAAAGTTCTAAAGTGCCGATTTTTACTGTAATCAAAGCCCCAAATAAGCTAATTAGTGAAGCTTTATCGATCGCTATAAATACAAAATCAATTCAGATAAATACAATTGTCGCGTTTTCCCTTATCGAAAAACAGCAACAGGCAATTATGCAACAACAACAATGTATTGAAGATGAATTACCGAAAAGCTGCAAACTTTTCCGGTGATTAATTAAGTTTGCGGAAACTTTGCTGTAGGCTGTCTTATGCTGTCATGTCGTACAGTAAGCCACCCCCAGCTTAGTGATATTTCCAATGGCTAGGAAATGGCTTGAATGTGAACTGCATTTGTCCTTTTTTGTTGCGAATGACTACTTTTCCTGTCTGCTAATTGTTTTGCTTTAACAAACATCTTTGTACTGACATTTTAATGTCTGTAGCTTGTTGCAATTGTAAAGCTGCAGTTGCACAACCGAAACGGATGGATAGAAAGGCAATTAGACACAAACAACTTTATAATAGCAATTATACTTGAAAATACTTATGTGCATGTGTGTGTATGTGCATCGATGTTGGAATGCCTTGGAGGACAAAAGACATGCAAATCGCAATTTCTTTACAAATTTCTTAGAAGAAAACAAAATTTCACATTTCGTTACAAACGCTGTGGAAACTCCCTTTATATAGGTAGAATGCAGTATATTTAAAAGAATATATGTATGTATGTGCATATTTATTTTAATGTAAACTGTTTTAACCAGTCAACATTTAGAGTCATAACTGATTCATCAAGATCTTATAATCCATTATGTGTTTAGTTAAGAGATGGAAATGAAAACTTTGCTCAATGTAGTTTTTAATTCGATTTAAGCATAAAAAGAAAGGAGTCATATATGACTTACACCGCGTCAAAAATGAGCCATAAATGGTTCTCCATCATTCCTTGTCAAATTTGGTTTGTTTTAAACCACGTTTGACTAGGGATGACTGAAACTCGTTCAAATATATGTACATCTATTATACACTCTTTCGCGAAATCAACAAAACTAAATGAATCATATAAGAGTTTTAGTGCACTTTATGCTCATTTAAGAGATTGAGATCAACTTGCCTCCGCTGAATGCAACTTTTGCAATTCCCATAATTACGCATTATATTTGTCCACTCCACAGGATTTATTATTTGTTCCAAGGTACTAACTAATAGAGGTTTAAGCCGATCACTTTATCGACGGCGGCGGCGTGGGCGGCGCGCCAAATACGCCGTCGTTCTTACTTTAAAAAGCTTGATTTTGCTATTTAAAAAATAATATTTAGAAAAGGGTTTATTTGTTTGTATTTAAGGAAATTAAAGTTTTGGTCATTTCGTAAAGGTCCAGGATTTTTGCCTCAAAGTCTCGCGGATCGTTAAGAAAATTTTAGGAGTATCTCCTTGCGGAGGGACTGCACTTCCTTCACTTACTCCAGGAAGGTTTCGAACCTAACCCCAGTATAAGGGACTGGTACTGCTGCATCTGCCGAAAAAGTTTAAATACTTAAAATGGTCATACTTTTGTCTGTATATCCCGTACAAAGCGTAGTTCCACAGAAGGAGATATTCTGGGCTAACCCCAAATACTCGTTGTCGACATGATTTCTTTAATCATTTATGGCTCCTTGCTGGTCATGTACAAAGGCGACTCACGGTTACTACTAATAGTCTTTTAATACTTATTACTCTCGTCGCACAGTTTTAACGATTGGCACAACGCTGGCCTATTGTTAATCGCGCGAAAGTGCGCATCTAGTTCTTTTCGGCTATTTTAAGAGCCATAATTCCCGCTGTGCGAGCCCAGCGCAAAAGCGATAGACTGCGACTTCGAACTCATACCTTCGTGAACGTCATTAGAAGCTCCAGGGGTGTAGCTCCGAAGACTCTCTAACAGATTTTTATTTGTCGCGCTATACTGCCGAGTACTACCAGAGAACACCTTGAAACGTTGGGGAGTAACTATTCGGCCAGGAAATCATGAGCATCCATCGGTGAAACAGTATGATCCTTCCATATTTAAATTTTATAAGGACTTGGATACATTTTTTTAAATGTAGACCAAAATTTGCAGACGCTTGTGTTCGAAACATTGTTTCAATAGGCTTCGTTAAAGCAAAACGATATTTTAGAATGAGGTCGACCGATTTAAAGTGAAAGCTGTTAAGTTTATTTATATGCTCAGTCCAGTCTGTGGTTTTCCTGCCTTTTGATACAAAGAATCATTATAAATAACCGCGTAACTTCAGTTTTCAAACTAGTTCGACTGTCCACTACGTTAGGTAGTAGCACACACGGTCTTTAGTTCGAGTGTCTTGGGAAAGCTTTTGCTTCACCACTTTGAGTGTTCTTGCGAAGGACAAAGCCTCACCTGGTATAATATATATGCCTACGTATGCACATTTTAAAAGGAGCCGTAACGTGTTAGGTGATATTTAAACTTGTTTGATAGGCTAGAACCGCTGTGATTCACTCCACGTGACTAGTTGGGATAGGGCCGCCAACTTTAAGAAATGTCCAACCGGGAGATTAGGTGTTGAATGATGAAGTGTGAAAATCAAAATTATATCAGCCGCTATTTTAAAGTTTCGCAAATAAACAACAGATGTTTGAATAGAGGGCCAAGTAATTTTTCAAACCCTTCTCATACGTACATATGTATATCAATTCAAGGGAGAGTTTAAACCCCTGGAACCTACTAAAGGATTTTGCATAACTGATATCGCTTATTATTTACGCCAATCGGAATATAGAATTTTTGAAAAAAATCGCCACTTTTTCCGGGTAACTTGCTTTTTTAAGAACTTAAGGACAATTTGATAACATGTTCGACTTGGATCATTTTATTTGAATTCATTGCTCCTTATTAATTTAAAAAAAAATTATGCAAAGTGAGCATTTTAAATTTTTCTATATAACTTTTCTTTTAGTCTTTTGTTTTAAAAGCTTGGTGAATTGGATGCAAAATCTGTGTTAAGCTGGCATTGAAAGCACCTGTTTTTTTTTAAATTACTTTTGAATGGGTAGACAGATTTAAATTTCGCATTGGATTCTTATAACTGGCAGTGATGCGCATCCGTTGATACCCCTTTCTACCATAACCTTCCAATTTTCGACATGAACATTAACAGAGTCTTAAATGAATGGAAAACTATAGAACCGCGCGACCGCATATTTTTGACATTCAACGGCGGCGGGCAAAGAACGACGAAAATCGGCGGCGTATATCGCTACTAGTTAAAACTCTCAAGAAGAAAGAAGATTTTTGTGTTAATAAATTATCACGCCAAACGTCCAAAATAAAAATTTCACTATCATTCTGACATTTATTTTTTGCTTTGCTTGAAGCATACGCTTGACATTGAGGTCTTTAACTTATTTTGTTTTGTTGATTTTCCGACAGACTGGAATTGATGTATATTGGAACGATTTTCGCCAAAAACCAGTTTGTCTCGAAACCAAATTTGATAAGGGATGACGGAAAATCTTTTTAATATACATCATTGAGGTGTTTACTTAAATGATATAGGCGTTTTTAAATGACTCATTAATAAGAGTCTTATATGATTCACATTATTTTGTCTATTATATATAGTACTCGTACTATATATAGGAGTGCTATATGACTTATATTAATTAGTGTCGATGCGAAAATGTTTGTTGTGATATGTATGTCTACTTTATGTTGGACTTATATAGACTCATTTATAAGAGTATGACTCATACAAGTTTGCAGCGATGCGAAAATGTTTGTTGGCATGTGTTTTCCTTCTACAATATTTTGCTATAATATTTTGTATCAAAGAAAACTGTGAAAGAAAGTTACAAATAAGTACAGAAGCAAGTTTCTAGATAATTCAATTTTGAACAACATCCAATTAGTTGACTTTCAAATAGTGTAAACTTGTTATATCTCAGCGCTGTTTGCTAACTTCCAAAGGGAATTTCGTAATGAATAAAGTAGTACGAACATAAAATAGTTTTGCAAGCATTTCTTATTGTGTTTAAAAACTATTGTTGTAAAATTTAACTAAGTTTCAGTTTTGATAAAGAATATTATATTTTTTAATTATAATAGAGTAGATGTAATTGGGGATTTTTTTGAAAAGTTTTCATAAATCTGGCACGATTTATAGAGTTCAAATATAAGCAGGTTTGCATCAGTTAAAAGAAAGGTATTTAGCTTCGATATATTCGGCAGTCACTACCTCCGAGCTGGAGCTAATCGGATGCTGAGCGGGACAGTTTGTAGCCACACTTGTATCAACAGCAATTAAGATTAAGCTATATGAATTTAAATTGAGCAGCAAATATTTCAGAACCACTTACGACTGAACCAGTTACGAACGCGTTCAAAAATCTCCAAAGGGAATACTTGCCTTTTGTGGGATATGACAAATTTAAAAGTGTTAGTTGAAAGTACTGCAAAGGGGGAAAATTGGAACCACTGCTTCGCTGCAGGCAGGGCCGTAGAGAGAAAATCCGGGCCCGGGACTAAACAATTTACGGGCCCCCTATAAAATATCCACTAATACATTTCATTGACTTGAATTAATGACGTCTCATTCATGAATCATTATTGATGGATTACATCAAACAAAATTTTTGCCACATCAACTAAATGATTTTTTGCATTGACCTGATTGTTGTGAGATGTTTTCGGCTAATAGAAAACATATATCATTTTGATAAATAAAAACATGATCTGTGAAGAGGGAATAGATAAAGCGTAGTCCTTTATCAAAAAACAATATGTCGATGCTGTAAGAAGACGACGCAAAATGACGGGACGAGTGGGCTAGAGAAGCTGATATTTTCGCATAAAGATTTTATGTAGCTCTAATTACCAGCTGACATTTAAGCGCCATTATTGGAAACGAATTGAGAGAGAATGAATGTTGCAAATCTGTTCCTCTCTATAATTTAAATTGAGCGAACCCTCAATCCGAATTTCCAAGTACAATAGCCAGTAGCGGTTAGTATTTTTAATTAAAAATCAAAATACTTCAGAACCAAAGAGAATGATTTTATCTTATTTCTACATACATGGACTTTTAGCCTGGGCGCTTGGCGAAATCTCGCGCAACCATGCCCAGCTGGTACTAAAATATTTCAAATTTGGTTAGAATGCAAGTAAGTAGAATTTCAAAAACAGTTCATTTACTTATTTCACATAGATTCTCTAACTACCTCTAACTACAGCACAATGCACCACGTACACAGCCTTGTCTCCAACAAGTCTGCCTTAGCAAATAATTACCTCAATATTAGATCGGTCGTACACATTTAAATTTATTGACTTAGCTTCAAACCTTTACTCGAGTATGCATATACTTCACAAATAGTCGACTAGTTTGGTGCAGAGTTATTTTTATTTGTTATTTATTGATTTGAATGCCAGATCGCGCTGCCTCAGATGTGCGATCAAATTTCCATCGATGTGACACATTTTCGTACAACAATAACAATTAAATTGCTAGTTTCATGTACAAGCAACAGCAAATCAGTATAATTAACATAACAAAGCGTGCGCTATTCCAGTCAGCGACTTTTTTATCTTGTCTAATATTTGAAATGAGTGTTCAATATAACGAACTAAGGCCTGTAGATCGCATGGACGCAGCAACGTCTCTCTTCAAGGCAGTGTTTTCATTTATTTCGTAATTCAGCTTAATTTTATGGTTCTTTCGCTTTATTAACAAGATTCAATAGTTGCACTATATGTACATATATCCTTTTGAACGTGCAACATTTTTTCGTTAGTTGGTGGTATAAGACCTTATGTCTCTTCTGACTTCTTATCTTGTTTCAATTTTGTTCTACGCCAATGTTCGAATTTGTTCTCATTTAAATTAATCGTGTGATATCTTTTTATTGCGCTGCTATCGCTTTTATTTGTTATTTTACTATTATTTAAACTATATTACATTGTGTTTGTAATTTTACCTTTCTTCACAGATATACATAACAAACAACAATAGTGTGTTACCGTTCTTAATTTGTTGCAAGATTACGCATTTTGTCAAACAATCGACTTTATCTCAATGGCATTGTTATTGTCACTCGCAGCGAAGAAGGTATGGCAATCGCCATTGTTCTGCAGCTACGCCGACGCTTTAGCGTCAATATTGAGTTACATATTAACATATGCAGATTCGAATACATTTTGCGTCCATAACAATTTCATATCGCTTTGTTGCCTTGTTGATATGTTCTACGATCTTTGGTGGAGACATTACGTCTACCAAAACTTATAACTGGCCAGTAGGGTTTGTATGTATGCAGATGTGTTTCTTCTATCTATGTATGTTTATATGTCGGTAGATGTAGGTTCTGTCTTACGACCTGCTTAAGCCTCGGTCATCAACATACTTTTTAATGGAATTTTCGTGTAAATTTCAATCAGAATTGATTTTTAAAATAAACATGAAACATTTAATGTTCATGTAAAAGTCTTTTTCTCAATATGCCTATGAATATATGTATGTACGTACATATTTATGTGTGTATGCACACCTTTTTCTGGTATCTTTATTAAATTCAATTTAAAACTTATATAATTTAATGTCAAGTGTGCTGCATACAGCAGCGAACAGAAAAATAGCAATATAAATGTTAATGAAATTGTGTCAAATAATTTCTCGCATATTTATTTCGATAATTTGCGAAACAAACTTCTATAAAGCTGATTACTGAAACATGTATACCAAGCTCAAAAACATTTTCGAAAAAAAATCGGTCCGTGCCTGAGCCGGAGCGTTGATACTTCATCAAAAAGTGTCCTGGAATGCACAGAAAGCATTGGGGAGAATTCGCTCAGGCCATACCATACATCTATGCTGGGTTTCCGGTGATAATAGAAGGTAAAGAAAAGCGAAGAGTTGCAACGTCACATGCCTCTAAGCTAGCCTTCGTCAGATGCGTGCGAGCTGCAGCAGAAAAGTTGAGCAC
Organism: Eurosta solidaginis; assembly: GCA_029619165.1. NCBI lineage: Eukaryota > Metazoa > Arthropoda > Insecta > Diptera > Tephritidae > Eurosta > Eurosta solidaginis. The sequence continues at coordinate 41,945 of JARSSU010025091.1, forward strand.
GTTCTCTGTCGTGTCCTGCGCTCGCCAAGTCACGGCTCCAGCTACTAAGGGCCAGATTACGAAGCAACTATTAAGCGAGGTCCTAGAAAACTTCTAGTATTTGCCAAAAGGACGGAGTTATTTTATAACGTAAGCCCTGGTACCTAATTGAGCCTTTTCTGTTTGGTCTTCCAACAAATTCTAGTAACACTGTGAATACATTGAGCCTATGTGAGTCTTAATTGACCGGCCAGTTCAATCAAACCTTGTATTGACAAAAATCTAAAACACCATTCGGAAAACAAATTTTCAAAAACTCTTGATAGGCCTATATCTCTACTTTTTTAGACTAAAATTGATTGGATACAAAACTGCGTACTAAAAAATTTTCAGAGAACTAAAAATTAAAAGTTAGAAATTTTAAACTTTTTCGAAACTGTTTCTGAGATTAGTTTGCACAGTTTACTTTACAAACTTCATGTAATTTCTTTTTTAATTATCGAAAATAAAAAAGAAGAATTTAGCTGACGAAATTTAATAAGAAGATGCTACTGCTACTTTTTCGTGCGCTGCTGTACATATAAATATGCTAGTTACGAGTATTTCGATATGCATTCGAAGTTTGGATAATTTCCATGTTTAATATATCAACCATAAATGATATTGATTATGCTACATCTTTAACTATAAACGTTTTAATTTGTATTTTTTATGTCTACCAGAAGAGCCTCTGCGCGAAAGTTTATCTACCTTGCAGATGCCGTTCGAAGTCGGGATAAACATGGCTCGTTTTCTGAACATTGCAATTTTTTTAAGTTGGTCTCTGTTTTGATCTGGTGTGTGATGTCGAGTGGAATATCTCCCTATTTCGGCTGCAAATCAAAAAATGAATTTCTTTCGTAAACGCTTACGTTAAATGTATTGAATAAAGCTCAGATATGGTCTTTTTAAAACGAATTCTGAAATAGAGCGCTATTCAAACGTTTTTCTGAGATTGGGCGCTTTTGAAATGGCAGCCGATATTAGGAGATATTTCACTCAGCATCTGGATCTGTTGTTAACCAAAATCGATACCACCTAAATAGATGAATCATCATTGCGATATCTTATATTGTGGCAGGAAAGCTTTCAAAACGACGCAAAAGTCGAATGTGTTCGGGCCTTTAGTGTTGTGGGTGCAAGCCTTTAAATCAAAGCAAAGTATGGTCAAAGAGTTCAAAGCTAACGTGCTATGAAAAAACATAGATAGATAGGCGCTCAGAAAAAGGCTAATTTCGAGAATATTTGTGTAAACTGTCTGAAAAAGATTTCTCCCTTTCAAAAATTCTATCTCTAAACCTATCGTTGATAACTTGATTGGCTTGTGTTGAAAACAATAATTTTCAAATATTAGTCATATTTTTGAAATGGTCTTCGAACGTACCAAGTTGTACAATTTCGATGAAAATGATTATAAAATTTTTGATTGGGCACTCTCATATACATACTATTTTATGCAGTTGGAAATATATATGGATATTTATTCACATATATACATACAACATTGAAGCAAGACATATTCTACATACTTTCCAGCAAGTGAAGTGAAATAAAATGAATTGCATTGATTGAACTAAAACACAATTGAATTGAACACAAATTAAGAGATGTCAACAGGAAGGTTCGGAAATCTTAACTGAAAGTGAAGCGGCCATAACCTGCAAAGGAGTCACATACATAAACCGTAATCCAAAATCTTAAAAGGCGGAAATGATAGAAATATCACAAATATTGAAAGAGCGGGTTAGTAAATAATCACGCAACAACAAAAACATGAAGCAAGCCACAATTGTGTACATGAATACATCAGTCATCATTTACACACATACATACAAGGCAACGAAGAGATATCTCCCACACACAGATGTGGTCATCAGCCGAAGTAGTTACTCACACCTCCACAACGCATATGGTTATAAACTACAAATATGTATGTACTCATATAGCTAATTACCAAGCAGAAGATACAAGAGTTCTAGAAGATGAAACGTCTAGACCTTAGGAGAAAGCAACGGTGAAATTTAGTTGTACTACTCCCAAAGTAGTCTAATAAAGACCATTTTGCAATACAGAATATTGGAGGTTTCAAATAAGCGGAATTTCACTAAATTGTTACAATATGTTTGTACAAAACTTAAAATGAAGTGATTTCGAATTTGAGATTTTGCTTTGTACTACCCGCCGAGCTATTCAAATACGGATACGAAGAGTTGGGCAAGAACATGCGCCAACTCCTAACCGAAAATATGGTCCGATGAGCGCCAGATTGGAATTTAAGTGTGCTCTGCCTCATCCACAGGAAAGACGATCCCGTAACCGCACTCGTATCGTGGAATCAGCATATATGGCCCTGTCCATGATGCCCATGCTGACTATCGAATGAGGTCTAATTATGAGTTGCATGAGCTTCGTTGGCGAGGCAATGTTATGCGAATGAATGAAAATGCTCCGACTAAGAAGTATTTCAGTTGACGACCGCAGCTTGAAAGCAGAGGAGGGAGAGATCTCCACTACCTTGGGAAAGGTAGGTGGAGAAAGACTTAGACCTCCGTTGGTGCATTAGCTTTGCGAGCGCAGGGCACGAGCACAAAATGTGATCGATCGCTCCAAATTGCTACAAATTGGCGACGGGACCTACTTGTGTTATGCCGACTCCAAACGGTCATCTGCAAGGCAGATGAGTTTTCACTGAGAAGATTTCCATGGCAGAAATACACTGGCCAAACACTGCCGAGGGGCGACCCGCTTAGACAAATTTTCTTCTAATTGAAAAAAACTTGTTTACTAAAAGTTTTATATGTTACTTTACGCGGGGCGTGAACCCAGGATCTTCGGTGTGGTAGGCGGAGCACGCTTCCATTTTACCACGGCGTCCGCTTTTATGTATACAATATAGTACATATCAGAAAAATACGTCAAGCTACATTAGTTTTTAAGCTACTTGAAAATTGTTCACATATGCCAAGCTTTAATTGCTACAAGTGAGTATGTGGATGAAGTTCCAAGATTGTAGCTCACTGAGAATTCTCTTGAAAATTGATCGCAAGATTCCCCCTCGTTCCGTACGATTTTTCTTAATATCCCAATTCGTGCGCATCCTATCGAAACTTTTTGTATTATGTTTATACTGTCATCGCCTCTGAATTAAGTTTGAAATTTCAAGTCTCTAGCTCATCGAGAAGTTACATAATAGCCGGTTGCAAATTTCCAAAATCTCATCTCATTATTTCGATCCGTGCGGCACTTCACTGATTTTCCCCCTTTTTTGCATTGTCTCGGTGTGTTAATCTAATCTGTGATGTTTCACGTTTGTAGCTCAATGCGAAGTTACTTAAAATTCGTCGCAAAATTCAAATTTCCAAATTCTTATTAATTATTTCCATCCGTGCGCCATCTCACGGGTTTTTCCCTTTTGTTGCATTATCGACCGTGCATGAACACAGTCGGCTACATAGCAGGGATTTTGAATGAAATTCGCACATATTCGTATGTGTCGACCGTTCGGGTATATGTACGTGCCTGGTATTCTTCAAAAAAATTATACCGATGAAGATTTTTAATAGCTTAATATCCTAAAATAATAGTTGTTTAATTGAAGCAAGCCGGTTTATTCGAAGCCGTTGCCTCTTCCCGAATCAAAACTAAAATACCTGGAAAAATTATGTGAAAAACTGGTTATACCAAAATGATATCATTATTTTTATAAAAATCTTGAGGACAACGCTTTTCCCGAACCCAACATTTCAGAAGATTCTGGTTCTGATGAGAAAAAGAACTAGTTCTATGTTTGCAATATTATCTTAAATAAAAACACATTAGTGTATACTGAAATTGAATTGAATGTGTATCTTTTTTTATATTTGCATACTTACTTTCGATAAGTCAAAGCCGCGGATGTTTTCTCAAGTACTGTGATGCTCCGATCCCAATCCGCCAACGGAATTGGCCTAGCAGGTTTGGCTTGGCCCTACGTTATTTGAAAATCAATCTGTAGTGATTTTTTACGTATTTTGAGGTTAAGGCCATACCATGGCCAGTTGGGCCAATTCTTATAGCTTATTCGGATTCAGCACATCAAAATGCATAGAAAGCATGGGCAGATTAACCTGTTCCGACTACTGTTAATTTTTTTGTATAGATGTGTTAACAAAAAATATATCAGCTTTTTAAATTTTTGTTGTGTCAGAAAAATGTATATGCTAAATCTCGGAGAATAGAAGGGATGTGAGCAGAACAATTATCTCAGTTAAAAGAGCATAGTGGGTGTATAATATATAAGTACATTCTTCTTATTTTGAGAGAGCAATAAACTTTGAAACTCGATTTCCCAACATTTTCATTTTGGCACATGCATGCTTCTGGCAAGCGGGCGACGATATGTATTCTGTTTTTAAATACTTTTTGTATTTTTTATTTGGTACTTTTATCATCACTGGGTGTGTACATTTCATACTTATATAATTTTAATAAAACAATGTACTTATAATAACAATTTAAATAAATGTTAGTTTAAAGACACAGAGTGAAAGTTTCTGAAAGTGATTTTGAGCAACAAAGATATTATTTGTTAGCTATCGATAATACAATAAATGCTCGTCTTCGATTTTTCAAAAAAATACTGTATCCTTAATGATCGCCATTTGAATTTTCTTTGTCCTTTTTCTTTTAAAGTTGAATAGCAGCCTATAGACTCCGCCGATTTTGACAATTCGGTAAATTTAGTTGAGGGGTCGATTGCTAATACGCTACCAAAAATATCGAAAGAGGTGTCAAACGACGCGTATTGACCTCTGTATTAATAATCCGAAGGCGAAAAAAGTAATTGTATCTCTGCCGCGAGATATTTGCATTTGAAGTTGGCTATTTTCATGTGTGTGTAATGTAGATGCCAGATATTTCCATTTCCACACCTTGGACTTGAAATTTCCGCCCTCCCCCTGCGCCAGCATACATACATATGTATATAGAACATATATGTATTAACAAAGTATGCTTATTTTTCTACATAGATTTTCATTTTTTACGCTAGTGTCGGCATATTAATGATCGCTTTTAAATTGTGTTGACAGATGTTGTGATGCTTGTCAACAGCTTGTGAGCGAGCGAAAAGTATCGAGCGTGCCTATAAACAGTCATGTTTTGAACGAGAGACCATTTCTCAGGCATGTTAACAACAGTTGCTAACAATTAGTTGTCCATTTTGCGTAAAACAAATGTGAACAGATACTTAGTAGCACTTGTACCTAGTCTGATAGTTTTAGATGTAAGACAGTTGTTTTTTCGTTTTTTCCTTTTTTGTTGTACAAAAAGTGTTTTTCAATTTGTTAAACATCATTTGAATTATTCTTTTATGATTTTCATGTGCGAAAAAGATATTGTTTGTATACTTAATTGCATTATTTATAATGGGTGGCTATTATGCTTTTGATTATGATATTCGATTGTGATGGTAAAGCATAAATATATACTTAAATATTTGGAGGGTTTAATATCATATCAGATTTTTAATGAAAGAACCTTATTTGAAGTCTATGGCCCGTAATCATAGTCGCTGGCTTAAATAATATTTAGTTAAAATCTTGCTAAATTAAAAATGGGATTTAAAATTTTGGTCTGTCATAGACATATTAAACACAGTTTTCAGCTAAAATAAGCATGTACAGGTATCCACATGAAAAAAAGGCATTATTGGCGCTACGAATAAATTTTTAGAAGTTTTAAAAGTTCACCCTGTTCCTTACAACCGTGGTTACTTGACTCCATGTATAAAAATGATAATTTTTTACTTGACAAAAACTTTTACAATACTACAAAAATTGTAAAAGGAGTACCTGAAAACGCGTTCTGATTATAATCGTTGGCAGATAATTATCATTCACTTCTATTTAAAAGTTATTAGCAAACGTTTTGTACAATTCGCTGTTTTTTATCAGTTGTCAATTTAAATTTGAGTGCACAATCCATTAATTGAACAAGAACATATTTATTTAAAGATAATTTACTTAATTTCGTTCTTAAAAAAGTATTTAAATTTCGCAACATAAACGAATATGTAGTTAAAACGGATTTGGGCTCCTTAAAGCAAAGGAAGCAACAAGGCTGTCCTCGTATTCATGTTGAATAGTTTATATAATTTGTAAGAATTTTGTAAAGGAAAGTTGTTTTCATTAAGACGGATGTGACGGCCAAAATGATGCAAACGTTAAATGTTAGGTGGCACTAACCGTTAAAGCCGTTTAATTTAATAGACCCGAAACGAATAGGGATATGTCTAACCTCGATACTAATAAGTATGCAGGACATTCAATGATAATCACGTTAAATCTAATTTAGGTGTGTCTTCGCAAAGTCAGCATAAATAAAGGGAGTTTAGTATAGTTTTCCATAGGAAAGAAGTGACCTAGAATGTTGAGCCATTGTACATGGACCTTTTACATTAGAAAATCATTGAAACTCAAGTCGATCATTACATAGGCTAAGAGGTGATAAAGGAGGGAAGTAGTAAAATAGCGCCGTACCAAGTAGTTCTAAAAATTTTTGGTTCTTTATTCGCGTTTTATTTCACGCTTTCTTTTAAGAGGAATTGGCACATGCAAAGGGGAATAGAAGATATAAAAGGAAATGCCAGCAGAACTGAATTCTGTAATGTAATTGAATAATTAGAAGTTGGAAATAAGAAATTGTTCGTTTATTAATAGATATTCACAAAAAATCGAATAATTACCCTCAAACGGCTGCGAAACTGGTGAAAATTGTACCAGCGCAAAACGCCTGTTTAGTTAATTCATTTCTGTGTACAACAATAAGTATCACCAAAATTACATCAACCACATGAAAGTCTTAAACTTTTTTTTTGCAAAAATATCTTGACAGAGTAAAAGTATTATTTTGCCGCCTTCAGATTATTGCTTCCGAAATTAAAACGCGTCATTTGACACCTCTCCCGAAATTTTTTGACTTGTATTAAAAATCGACGCCTGTGGTAAATAATTCCTTCCATTGAATATTTGTTTCTAAATTTTAATGCCAAAATCAGTGTAGGATGCTATTTTTTCTACAAGAGATACTACAATATCAAAACTCACAAATATCTATGAATGCGGAATAGTCTTAATTAAAGATTTCGCATATGTGGAGCCAAGTAAACATATTTTAAGATTGTGTAATTTTCTTCACAAACATATTAGTACGCATTCTAGGTATAATAAATTAGTTCCTGACGTATATTTGCTTGTCGGGGAAGCCTTTTGTACTTCCATTAAGTCATCGAGCTTAAATAGCAAATTGTTTAATTTTTCGCAACTTTGACAGCAGACCACCAACTTAAAACCTATTTTAAAAAACTAAATCGCGCTCATTTATTTTATAGATAAACTAGTGTTTATGTGGACTATAAAAAAATAGAAATTACATTTAATTTAGAACCATGTTTAAACCAATAAAACTATTTTATTTCGACTATGACTACGGGCCTATATGTTCTGCAATAAAAGGAGTGACCATCTTTTTCTATAGAATTTTTTTTCTCAATTAGTGTACGAACTTTTTAGCAATGAAGAAGTTTATATAGAGAGATCTCCTTGTTTTAAAAAAAAATTTCATTGTTTTGAGTAAGAATTCCTATACCGAAAAATCATTCCCCTTTTGAAAAGAAAAAAGTTGGTTAAATATACTAATTTATTTTTGAAGGTTTGTAAACAATTTATTAGCCATTTAGACCTCTTTATAAAAAAAATATATCAACAAAGACCTAGAGATCGAAAGAACAATGATGAATATCTATTTTTTGTATAAAACTTTCCATTAATTTGAAGAAATTTTATATTATTTGTTTTCAATTGTTTCAGTCAAGTTAAAAACATTGACTAGAAATTAGAGCTTACGATTTCTTCTCGAACACAAGCGAGATTTTCGAGAACCGAGAAATCGAGAGCTCGACTTCGCGCGAGATTCTCGTGTCTCGAAGTACTCGTAAATCTCGCGAGTTTCTCGACATAAAACTTACCCGCTGACTGGACAGTATTTATAGTATAAATAAATTAATAATATAATAATATAAAAATATAATAATAATAATAAATTTTATACATTTGGTTTTTTTTGCTTGTGACCTCTTACTTTATTTTATTGCATTCCAATGACACTTAACTCAAAACATATTTATTATACATATAATTTTGTTCAAAATATTTTATTTTTTTAAGGAGACATCGAGAACACGGCTTCTCGCGAAATTCTCGAATCTCGAAATACTCGTAATACTATGTTCAAACAGAAAAATAAATTGAGGCAATTTCAATTTAAATTGAGTGGTGCTCATACAACTCAATTTAGCTTACACAATAGTAATTTCATAGCTGGTTGGCTCATCTCTACAGCAACAACATACCTTTGTTCAGACTGTCAAAATGTGCGTGTTGGTATTAGGCGAATGGAATGGAATGAAAACATAAAACTTTGAAATTTTTGTGTGTTGTAAGAAAATGTGTTCAATGTTTTGGTTTAATTTTGAGTTTGCCATCTTCTTTTGAAATCCCTACTCCAGTGAAATGAAAAACATAAAATCAGCTGATGAGATGAGCCAACCATATAGTTGAGCTATGCGCAACTGACGTTTAAATCTACTCAATATACACACTTTACAAGGTTGCATTTGCAGTTTGAACCAATTTATTAGGCAATTTTTTTAAATTGGCAATTTATTATTACAATTTATTATATAATAAATTGCGTAAGAAATTGCCCAAATGGCATAAATTGCCAATTTGGTGGGTGTTTGTACCTAGTATAATACTCGCGAGCTTCTCGACTTTCAATTCAGTCGCTGCATTGGCAGTATTCTATACATTTCGGTGTTTTTTACTGTGGTTTTGTGGACATTTTCGCTTGTGCTCAGAAGAAATCGTAAGCTCTATATGAAACGGCCAGTGAATCGATTAAATTGAATGTCGAGAAGCTGGCGAGCCTTACGAGTAGTTGGAGATTCGAGAATCTAGCTCTACTAGAAATCCACCGCCCTGACAGTTACACAATAGACATTATCTACGGCAAATTTCTATTGCATAGATTTCTGCCTGAAAAATAGTGGGGTAGAATCGATTTCTTGAAGTTCGGCTCATAGATACCAGCTTCCGGTTTTTCATAATACAGTTTTATTCCATCGTGAACCAGACCTCAAAGTCAGGGTCAGTATATGCATTCCCTCTTTCCCATAGAGTTCTATCCACAATAGGTACATCCAAATTCCCTGAGGTTCTGAGAGTGGGGGCCATTGCATCACGTAGCTGCATTACGGTTTTCCAATGAATTTTTCTATTAATTTAATCTAACCTGTCATGCTTCCGCTCCTAAGCTCAGATATATTTGAAGTCTTAGCGCAGCAAGTGTTGCCTCTATCTCTAATGGAATACGGAAGGGAGATATTCCCACTAAGGCACTAAGCGCATCAGCACAGGACGTTCTCATCGCACCCGTTTGCTTAATTTGCTATTGACGTGGTCTTTGGCCACGAAACTTAGGAAACATACGTAGTTATTTGCTTCACAATCTTATTAAATGTCCAGTGTACCATTTTGGGGGATAGCCCAATAGTGCACTGATTTCAAAGGTGGAAATTCTGTCATCTATATCAAACTATTCTAGCTTGGTAGCACGCTACAAAAAAGCTTATAACCAAATTCAATGCGCCGTAAAATCACTGCATGATAAACTTTCCCTAGAAGGCGGTGTGCACCTCATCACCCAAAACGAGAAAAAAACTTACCCCATATCAAAAAGTCCATGAAAAAACTTAACTTGACGATAATTTAAGAATCAAATTAATGTGACAACTCTTAAGCACATTTGAACATTTCCATTTATATTTTTACAAGCATTTTCTGGGGTGCCACTTTCGCCACTAGTGCAAGAGTATAATTAATAATTTCCCTATGAGAGCTGGTGCATTTATGGTATGGAAAAGTTTTGGGAAAAACTCAATCACATACTTACATATCCACAGAAACTCGTTCAAATATGAACATTTGTTTATGGCAAGCCAGTTGGTTGGAGGTGACCACGCGACTGCTGGACAGAGTGTGCAAAGAAACGAGTCGCTATTTGAATGTCGCTGACAAATGTAAATTACGTTAACTATGTGCAAAATTGTTAAAAGTTGGGTACGAATATTCAAATCGCAAACGTTTCGACATCGTTGTGAAGTGGATAAATTTATAGCTTAGTTATGGACAAATTTGTGATATTTTCCGAATGCTTTTAGTAAATATCTTTCTGACTACGTTTCGAATAACATTTGAATGACTGCGATTATGTCTGGAATCAGTTCGGGACTTTTCAGTATTACTTCGGGATCATATTGGGGTTTCATCGGAATAATTTTCAAAACAAAAGGAACAGGATTTTTTTTTAATTATATCGACCCCATTTCAAGAAAACTTTGAAATTTTTCGACTTTCAGAACCTTTTGGAGATTATTTCGGGATGGGTTCTAGATAGTTTTTTCCAACTATTTCACTTGCTACAAGGAAGTAGTGGAATCTTGGAAGAAACAATAAGAGAGTTTTGAGCTCGTTTCAAAAAAAATCTGGGTCTAAGAACCTAACAGGTTCCAAAAAACAGGTTCAGGGAAAACACCGCGCCCAAGAAGTAGCTGGTTCAAAAGACATGCCACAAGGAAGCAATGGGTTCTCGGAAGAAAAATTAAGCCGGAATGACAGCTTGTACCAAATAAAAATCCGATTTCAAAAACAAAACATGTTCCCACTAATAGTTGCAGGAAAGAAGCGGGTTCCAAATAAAACATGTTTCAAGAAAGGCGGGCTCCGAAAAACCCCGGCTTCAAAGAAGTAGATTTTCCCAAAAACTCCAGTCTTAAGAAAGAAACTATTTCAAAAGGATCGGTTCCAAGTAAATAACATATCCCTTTAGGAGAACAAGTTTCAAGAAAGTAGGGGATACGAAGAAAACAAATTTTAGCGCGTTTCAATAAAAACGTCACTGCAAAGAAAATTACATATTACATTAAAATAATGACTTCAAGAAAGGTGCTGGTTTCACTAAAGTAAGGTTCCAAAAACTTTACCATTGACAAACTGTTTGGGAACAAATAACAAGTTGGAAGTAGTAATCGGTTGGGAAAAGTAACCGGTTTAAAAATAGTAACCGTTGGGAAAAAGTAACTGGTTGGCAAAATGTAACCGGTTGTAAAAATTAAGCGGTTGGGAAATAGTAACCGTTTAAAAAAAGGAACCGGTTGGGAAAACTTTACCGGTTGAGAAAAAATTTACTACGTTACCGGTTGGAAAAACATTAGCCGTTTGGGAAACATTATCTAAGCAAACTTCAAATCGATATCGAAATTAACCCCAATGATCTAAAAAAATTCCGAAACAAAGAGAAATATGAATAATTCTATAAATTAACCCAAAACTAAAAACAAAATAAATGCTTTGCTCAATTTACCACCAAAGAGGTTTAGGACGGAGCTCCGCTTCCAATTTGCGTCGTGTCCCTTCTAATTTTCCCTACAAATTCGGCGCGACATATTTTATTACCGCTCCGAATGGCATCTGAAAGGCAGACGCTACGCGGTCACCTAAAACTATACCTTCCGCCATAAGAAAAACTGTGACTTCAAAATTTTGTCCCACAGCACAAAAGAAAATGTTTTCTTTCTTTGCAACTCTGCAGCTGACACTCCTGGGTGACACTTGCCACAGCGGTACTTGGGCATCACCAACAAAAACAAGCTCCTCTAGCAGTAATATTTAACTGTAAAACCACCAACAATAAATAAAGACAGAAAACCGACGAGCAATAGACAAGGAATATTGCACTTGCAATTGCTTGTAACTAGCAACCGTTTGTTTGCTGTTGCCTGTCTGTCCACATGTCGGAGCTTTTCTTTTTTTTTCGTTGCCTTAATATGAATATGGCAGAATGTGTGGCGGGGTAGAATAGCTCTTGTATCTGGGATGTAAATAGATATGAGTATGTAACTCATATGCGTTTTACATATGTATGTACATATGTATGCATCTGCGTTTGTTCATGTACATATGTGTGAGTGTTTTAAGTGACTTCTTTTGTTTTTGTTAGTGGCATTCATGCCGCACACACGCCTGCGACAGTTGACATGCCATGCCACACCGAAGCAAGTAGTACAACCGAAAAAAAGAAGCAATAACAATCGTCCAACGCACAACTATCAACAGGGGGCGAAGGTGCAATTCATGTGTGCCTCCTCGGCAATTGCAATTGCTGCCATGTTCTGCTGCATCTCTACTTTTATTACTGTTTGTTTATTAACACGTACGTTAACGTTATTGCAGCAGCAGCAGCCTCATTGCCAGCACACAAATTTGCCACCCAAAGTGAACAACATTTTCGTATTTTGAAATTAAATTTTTTGTCATTGCGTTGTGCGTAAATCATTGCCACGCTGCAGCAACAACAAGTTCAATTGCTTACAGTAAATACTGCAAAAGCAAAAACAACAACAACCACATTATCACATCCACGGCTGGTGATCACATTTAGCGATTTATCAAAAATAAATCATTTTGACGAGTTGCAAGTAGCAAAGTTTGCAATCCACATTTTGGGTTAGCTAGGCAATGAAATGAATTCAATTTGTATACGCAACCTAAAATAGTGCAATAGCAACAACAATACTACAAAGAGCAGCAGCAGTAATGATTTCAGCATTAGCATCAGCATTACCTGTCGCCGCGCTAGCTTAGCGATGATAAATTGCAGATTAGTTTGTTTGCCACACTGCCACCATTCTTAACTTAAATAACTGTATATGTTTGTGTGTGTGTGTGTGTGGTGTGTGTGTTATTGCGCTTGTGCAACATGGTGATTAGCGCGCATTTGGCGTTGTTAACTGGAAAAATGTGCAGGCAGTGGCATTAGTTTGGCTGATTATTGTTGTTGCATTTTTTCTTGCGCTCATTGCCGCTGACATGGCTGATGTTGCTAATGTTAGAAATTTTGCACGTGCATCATCAAATTATTTACTCCTAAACACCGCTAATTCCATTACAATTAATAGTCACTGCATAATTTCGCAGCGATTCTCTGACTGTTGTAATTTCAACCTCAGATTATGATTCATGGACTCAGAGATACATATAAAGCTGCAAATAGTTTATTTGTAACAAGACTAAAAACATCGCAATGAAAGATGTCTTGCTTCTTGAAAAATATCTGGTTTGAAAAAGTAAGAGGCTACTCGTCAAGAAACATTTTTCTGATCTTCGTAATCAAGAAACTGAAGAAAAACACCATAATAATAAAAATTGCAAAAAAATTTTGTATTGAATTTCCCTACAAATAGGGAGATCCTTGAAAAATAATATTGTTCTAAGATTTCTACAGTCACTTCCTTTACTACAGCAGACACTTTGTGATTGTGAACATCATAACGCCCTACAAAGTAGCTGAGAGGTTACAGAACCTGCTTCACAGGAGTGCTGTGGCACGTCGGCGCTCAATAATTCCAACCCCCAACCAAGGTAATGATGCGTAACCAGTCTTTTGTTTTATGTCTACCAGGGGGTATATTCGTGCGCATTTGAAGGAGCCTCCCCGATACCGGATCAACGGTGGCCTTACCACAGCATGGGACGCTGTTGCTACGAACGGTTATTTGTTATTAAAGACCGCCAAACCCAACTTGTTGGCAAAATTAGAAATTTTTAAGGAGATAAGAGTGAGGAGAAAAAATAATAGCGTCGCAATTCGGAGAAATCGCAATAGGCAATGATTTCGACGTGAATGCGAGAAAAGCGTGCTTTCTGTGAGCTGGCTGTAGTAGCGGTCGAGCAGTACGAAGCGTGGCAGAGATTGGTTGAGATCCCACCCAGAATACCGGGCAGCAGTAGATTTGTGCGGCGCATGGGCGCAGTAGTCGTACCAACCGACCCACGCTGGGGTTGAAAACAGTGGGAGACTGTGAATCAGTTCAAAGCCAGTTCGCTGACAGAGGCTTTTCTATGAGTAATCGTCAATTCTGCCAAACCGATAGAGAAGGAAGAAGCCTCGAGCGAAAAAAAATGTAAGTGATCGGCTCATGACGACAAACCTTCTTTTAATAGTGCAAACTATCCAAATAAACTGATACTTTATTTCGTAACCGTGGTATGATACAAAAGAATTCAGTGATAACCTCCACCCATAAGGCGAACGTCTAATGGTGAGCCCTTCAAATATACGGACACGATATTGGAAGGTACTTCGCGTATCAACTGATGGAGGAGGGTCAGCACTGAAGTCTCCACATAAACAAGGAGTGCTTGGGAGAATGTTTTCGTGTGCGGCTAGTATTTATAATTCGTTACAATATGTAACTCATAAAGATAATTCCTAAACACAAAAACCTTAATAATATAAAACTAGAGAAGGCAGAAACACTCCTTGGGAAGCAGAAATTAGCGGCAAAAAGCGATGGCATAGGTGCTGAACACATAGACTTGCGAGAGCGCAGCCCAGCCAACATAACACATCTTCATAGGGGTAAATACTATGAGCCTCGAAGTAATTTATTTATTTATATACAGAAATAAAAAAATCAGTAAAATCAACCATGTTACGGGTCAATTTAACCGAAATTTCTGTCAATTTTAATACACCGCAAATAGCTGTTAAATCAACTTCGAACAAATTGTCGATTCTAAATTGATCATTTCAACAGTCAAACCAACTAAAACAAAATTTAATCATACACGAGCCATTGTCTCTTACTTAACAATTATTAGTGTCAAATTAAGAATGCTAATGAAAAACGTTAAAACAACAGATTTCCCGCAACAAAAGGATATCAATGAAGGCTGTTGATATAACAAAGATTTCTGTGACACCATTGTCTTAAGAAAGTCTCTCTTAAAAAATTAGTTGATGCTTTTGCATTATATTGACAAATGCTCGCCGTTGAAAATCAGAAAAATCAGTTAAATTGAATAAGAGCCTGTCAATTTTACAGAATATTGTTAACCTGGAACCAACAGTTTCCTGTTGAAATTACTAAGCAAATGTGTTCTATTGACGAAAAACTCGGTTGAATTAAGCATAATGCGATCTTAAAGAATGTCTGTTAATTTAAAAACAAAAAAAGTTAACTGCCTCTTTTAACTAGAGTTATATCTTTCAGAGAGAAAGAAAGCATTGGACTTGGGGAATTTTGGTAAAGGTACAACCGGAGAGATAAGAAATTAACAAGGGCTTAAACAATATTATAAGCATCATTACATAACATTTCTTTTAGTTTATATCATTTATACTTTATTTGGTCGATATTTCAACTTCAATCTTACTTCCGAAATTCATCACAAATGCGACAAAAAATATAACGTACACCATCAACAACAATATTGCCAATTAGGAAATTCCACGTAAGTTTACTAAAGTTGTGTCGACATATGTAGATAATGTACAAATAAAACTCCTAAAGCACATTATATGTATCAAGCATGAACTTAAAAGACAAAAAGAAAAAGAGAAAAGCAACTTAAAAATAGATATTTTACAAAGCCTCGACTCTCAACACTCTTCGGCATTCTTCGATAGTGAGAATTTTCTCACAAACAATCTTGCCAAAAATATTAGAAGAAAACAAATTAACAAGTTCCAAAGCTTAAAAGAGAAACAAAAAAAGAACCTCAACATTAGGGTGGTACTGGAATTGTTTCACAACACCACATCTTTAGATATTCGTGAAGAAGTTCAGTGGCTTTTATCCCTCGGTCCTAAATACGTTCTGCCATTCGAAAAAGATACATTTCCACTTTTTAAATTAATAGCAGACGGGGAAAATATCATCCAAACAATACAAAACAAGGAAAGACAGGAAATTGAAAGAAATAATTTTACGGCAGTCATACATGAAGAAACAACCAAGCCACGTCTGTTAACAAAATATGTAGACGACATATTTGCAATCGCTAAAACAGAGGAGTTAGATAACATGCTTCAATTGCTCAACAAATATTATAAACAATTCGATTTACTATGGAGGTAGAAATGATAATAGACTTCTTTTCCTCGACACACTTATAATTAGAAATAATAATAAATTATACATGGATTGGTATAAAAAACCTACGGCGTCCGGAAGACTGATAAATTATCATTCCAAACACCAACGTAGAACTATCTTGAACACTGCGAAGAATTATATAAGAAGAGTTTATTAGTGACAAGATGATTTACAATAAGAACATTGGGACAATCAAGAAACTTTAGAAAATAATGATTTTTCCTAAGAACTTGATCAACAAGTTAATCCTAATCATCAATCAACGAGCGCCAAAGAACCGGTGAAAAAGGATAAAGACTGTAAAATATACAAATCTATGGCTTATATTCCAGGAGTATCGGAAAGGATTAGAAGATCCGATATGTTCGACAAAGAAAAGTATCAGTTGGCGTTCACGTACAATAACACGTTGAAAACCATTTCAGCAAAACGAAGGACAAAATTCCAAGTCAGGAGAAATCTGATGTTGTTTACAGAATCCCGTGCAATGGTGACGGGTCCTACGTATGCGACAAAGTATATGTTGGGACAACAAAACTCAAACTCAAGACAAGGATTTCCGCTCATAGGTCCAATATAAAATTAAGGAATAATGCTTCAGACAACAAGACGGCTTTAACTTCCCATTGCAAGGCCACAGGACACTACCCTGACTTTGAAAACGTAGCCATTCTAGAGAATGAAAAACATTATAATAACGATTCACTTTAGAAATGCTACATATTTTGAACACCCCTAATGAACAAGAATGAACTTTAAAATCGACACAGAAAATTGCGCACAGCCTACAGAATTGGTTTTGAAACAACAACATCATAAGGCGGTCATTTGATAGCAGCACAACAATCCAAACAGGGGAACATGCACACACACTAATTGTTAAACTAAGTCATGTTGTTATGTATGTTGTTATTGTATTCTTTGTTTATACTTGCGGTTCATGAAAATTGTTTATACTTACGGGATTTTTCCAAATTGTTTATTTTTAATTCTCTTGCATTTTTACCTTATTTGTTATTTTTCTGTGATTCCTCCAATCAGTCGATCATACATATCCATATGTGTAAGTGGTGACTTTGTTTTGAATATGTACTTAGTATATATTAAATTAATTATTATTATGTCCCCAGTCCTGGTGATGACTTCAGATGGAAATTGAAATATCGACCAAATAATTATACATGAATATAAACTAAAAAATAAGTTTTTATTCATCTTGAAGCCTTTTAGCTCAATAAACTAACAATTTACAATATTCAAGGCTATTAACTTGTATTAAAAAATAATAATTTAGTGAAAAAAATGTTGCTGGAATAGCTCTTTCCAAATAATTTTTAATTTTTGGAAAGTAGGTCACTTAACCTATTTTAAACTCTTTCTTTTTTGTTGTAGATAAGTTGCTTACCAATAGCGAAACAAATTTGATCATTTCATAAACACGATTGTTTATTGTTTTATGCGGGAATATCCTACTGTTTATGGTATGAACACATTTTAAAGCAATTTTAATTTTTACTGAATATTTTGGGGAAAATATGTTTATGAATCTTATTTATCAGTAACCGTTCATAAACCCGATAAAAGTGGGCTGTAATTGTAAAATGTTATCGGAGTCTACCATTCATGTAAGTTTTAGTTAGAACCGCTTCACCTTTTTGACCGCAATTGAGTCATCCTTTGTTTCGATAATTTGTTCATTATGGTTAGATTAGGTTAGGTTAGAGTGGCCACGGTGTGGGCACCAGTGCACTTACGCCAAAAGATCCCATTGTGATACCACGTGGATCTCTCCCCTACTCAATACCACAGGTCTATTCAGCAAATTTCAGGAATTTCTTAGGTTCCAACATAGCCAGATCACAAAGATCGTCAAAGAAGGGAGATCCCAGAGATTTCTTCCTCTTGCGCCAAAGCGCAGGATAGTTGCACAAAAAATGCTTGACTGTTTCTACCACCTCTTCGTCTTGCAGCTCCTGTATTAATCATTATATGGAGCACCCAGCCGTTGTGCATGCTTCCCGATTGCTATGTGACCTGTTATAGGTCCAACCACAGAGATATGTCCCCCTTAAAGAAGAAGGACACTTCTTGTACGTCTCGCGTCCCATTGAGGCCACACGAGCTTAGTGTTGTAGCAGGATACAAGATTGCTCCATCTCACACCCGCATCCCTAAGGAAATTCCTTTCAAGTGAGCTTACGGGAAGCGATCGGCATGCTCAATCCCTTCCAGGACGATGGAAGCGGAACGGATGTGCCCTCTCTTGCACTTCGTGTGCCATCTCATTGGCCGGTATTTCTGAGTGTCCAGCACCGATACCAGACGGAGGGACGTTTGCTCAGCGATCTCGTTATGAGATTTGCGACACTTCCCGACTGTCCTGGACTTACATGTGACCGATCCAAGCGCCTTTAATGCAGCCTGGCTATCAGAATAAATACAAACTTTATTATAGCCATGAACAGCACTCCTCAGTTGATCAACGGCCTCATTTATAGCAGCCGCCTCTGCCTGAAAGACGCTGCAATGAACGGGTAGACTAAGGATAGATTCCACCCTAGTTGAGGTGCAAAGGTCCCACTTCCCACCTTTTATCCAGTTTGGAGCCGTCAGTATATGTCTACAGCCTATCGCTCAGATCCGGCGGCTCTTTCGACCACAATCCTTATCCGGGATAACAGCCTCGTACTTCAAAATTTGTTCATTATACCAGACATTAAATTAATATAATAGTCGATAATAACAGCGTCAAACCATAATGCTAGTAATAGCAATTGATTGAGACCACCACTTTGCTCAGTGTAATTGTCAAAAGTTTTAAGAAAAGTCGATACAAATGAAATACCGACAAAAAAAATTTACGCAAATCGATTGAAGTCCTCAGAAGAACCTGTGCATAAATCGAAAAAAATTATTTAAAAATCGATAACATACGAAATACCTATACAAGCGAACAAAATACATCTAACCCTTTAGAAATTAACAAACCTGTCAACAATAGAATAAAATTAGAAATCGATAAAACAAAAAGGAATGAAAGTTTAATAGAACCTGCAAAAAAATTTAATTACAATAAATACTTAGTGCATTAGCGGAGCTGGGTAGAAATGATTACTTTAGGTATTCAATTACCATCAATTCCCCCCATTACATGTACTTGAGGAAACGTAATCAATTCTTTTCCTCCACAGCAAAGGAATTGATTACAATTTCAATTCCTCACAAAAAAGATACACAAGGTAATTTGTTTTTGTGTTGTAATTGAAAACAATACTTTGCTCAAATGTAATTTCTGCATCAGCACTTTCGAAAGGAATTGGAAATGTAAATTGAGATTTCCAATTACATTACAAGGAATGACAATAGTAATTAAAATTTCCCATTCCTCAAAAGAATTGCAAAAATAATTGAAAATTCTTAGTGTAAAATCGTTTTCGATCAAGTGGCAATTTTATGAGATCCTAGCAACTCCTGAACTATAAGAAAATTTTGTAAAACAGAAGCACTGTCGTTAATTTCTCCTCGCCATATATAAGAACGGGTAGGTGTTGGTTGTATCCTTGATTTTAGATTTGCTGTTCAGCGGCCGGCCAATTGCTTTTTTACGTAGGTAGCAGCATTTCTTTATATTTTCTCAAAGTGCTGCTGTCATGACTTGAGCATTTTGTTGCGGCTTTGTACTTTGGATACAACTTCTATGGCATACGCATTAGCCTAGATCTTTGGATGACTGACAGTCGGTAGCGCAACACCATCGAACGTTCAATATTCCATGTCGCACAAACAGAGTGACCCAAGAATGTGATCGGCTAGGTTCAGATAATTTGCAGTCTATCTTCTTATACAAAGGGGAAAAGATGTGGAGAAGAGTGTCCGTGGTTGACTGTGCCAAAAGCTTTTGACAGCAGCTGATAGTAGTGCTATGCATTTGCGGAAACCATGCTGATGAGTGGCTAGGCGAAGGTTCTGCAGTAAACTGACTGGAGCAGAAGGTTTCCCATTGTCTTCGCTACTGGCGAACGGAGTGATATCGGTCGTTATGACTCGCCTGCGTTAGCCCAGTTTCCAGGTTGAAAACGTGACGTCAGGTAGCTTTCTCCCTCAGCGCCAAGGTGTTTAGCATTGGCATGGTCCAGGTACAAGGAAAACCGCGAACATGTGAGGAGGTGGAAATGCAAATACATACCGACTTAAACACAACGACGCACAGAAGAACATCTGACCTCTAAACTTTTCAAACAAGGATGAAACGATGCATCATTTGTACGTAAAACTTTTATATATAAAGAAGCTTTTGGCATTGACAAATGTAGTTGCACCTGGTGCCGCTATATCTTAATTACACTTCACTTCAAACGCTTCTGAGGTTTTATACGGACGTCTCTTTGTCATTGTCTTCTCTAATACTATTTTTTACAATATGGTTCAGAGGAGGCAACAATGGAGTCTATCAAAAGATCAAGAATACGAGAAAAAAGTTTTCCGGAACATTATGGTGTTTACGTTATGCCAGCTGAATGTATCAAAGAAATTAAAATAATACTGTTTTTCTATAGCCACCACACTTTGAAAGCGAAGCAAGGAAATTATATACCCTTACTTAGCTGGGAACTTTAAGAGGATAATGATTTGATATTCATTGGTGTTTCTAAATGACTTCAGCTACCACTCACAAGAAAAATCTGATGATATAATGAAAAGTGTGACATAAAAATTCATCCACATCAACCGGATTCAGTTCTTATACACACACTAACTTGTAGTTTTATAATTACTTCGCAATTCCTTTGCGGAATGGAATGGGAAATTCGAAGTACCTTTTCCGTTGCATGTAATATAATTGATAGAAATTGTGATTACATTTCCCATTCCTTTCGAAAGTACTGGGAAAGAAATTAAAATTGCGTAAAGTATTTTTTGTTAATTACAAACAATTTTTTGTAGTTGAGCCTCAAAAATGAAATTACTTTTGATATTTTTTTGGGGAATTGGAATGTAATCAATTCCTTTACTGTGCAGAACAGGAATTGATTGCTTTTTTCAATTACTGAGGAATGTAATGGCTAATGTAATGGAATTGAATTTATCCAGCAGAGAATTAGTGAAGAGTTGACAATTTTTATCAACCAAAGAAATAATAGCAATTCTTAATAATCGAAAAAAAAGTTAACTAAAAAAAATTGTGCAAACAAATTATAATATTGTTTCCTGCAAAAAATATGGGGCATTCGTTTGAAAATTTTTTTCGTCGGATAGAATAAAAAACCGCAACAAAATTTCAGAAAAAATTGCAGAAACTCCTGGATTTAAGTTAAATTTTGGCCTTTAACAGAAATCCGTACCAGATCTCCCAATATTATTTGTGAATAACCCTAGCGCCAAATGGCTGCTACAAAATATCGGAAGTCACAGTGATGAGTTGCAGATAGTTTTTGATTTATAGTTCAATTTATCGCCGTTACCTAACTCGAAATAGGTTGTTTTGTCAACTTGCTACAGATATTTATATAATTTTTTTAATAATAGCACTAATGTACCTCTGAAGTTAAAAATGCCAAGCTTTTCTACAAACTTGTGGTGCGCTAGTTTGCTTTAAAACTTTCCTATAAATTTTCTTACAAATTGTGACGAATATTCACATAGCTATGTGATACTAGCTCTCAGTGAAAACACATCTGCCTTGCAGATGCCGTTCGGAGTAGGTATAAAACATGTAGGTCCCGTCCGGCGAATTTGTAGAAAAATCAAGAGCAGCAGGACGCAAATTGGAAGAGAAGCTCGGCCTTAGATCTCTCGGAGGTTATCGCGCCTTACATTTTTTTTTATGTGATACTAGCATCCCTAATCCGATACTAAGCAGCCACTTGTATGTACGTAAACAAACCAATCATCATTTACACGTGTACATACATGCAAGGCAAGAGAGAACTACTCACCATCAGCCGAAGTAGTACTCACATATACACACGCATATGGCTATGTGAGAGACTATAAACTACAAATATACATGTATATATATGGCTGGTTATTAAGCATGAAGTTCGCGAAGTTACTAGATCTTAGGAGAAATGGGTGAACGAGGCAGCAGAGAGTATAAAAGCAGAGAAAGCTGAGTAGTCAGTAGTCAGTTTTTGATTAAAGCACGCTATTGGTTGCGAAGTATAAGTGTTATTGTGAAGTACTTTCGAAGTATTCTAATAAAGTCCATTTTGCGTTATTGAATATTGGACCTCACGTGAACCGAGTTAGAAGAGAGGGTTACTCAATTTTTTTACAACCAAACGAAAACCCCACTTTGCTTACAAATGGTAACGTCACCTTGGAGACCGAACAAGGATATACATCTGGTTTTTGGAACTCTATGTTTTTTATAAAAATAAAAATATTTATAGATGAAAAAACGATTAAAATTGCAAACAATTAAAAAATTTAGATAAAGATCTGTTAGTTAAAGTTGAGCTTGACCGCTTAGTAATGAGCTCACAGAGGCTGAATTTATATAAAATTCTATGCGAACTTTTTGACGGTTTTCTAGCAAATATCATTTAGGCCACCTGGCGCCACCCAGTAGGAACATAATCTCTGATACCGTGAACCGTGCGTTTTATATCACTAAAAGAAATACCCACAAATAATACTTAGAACAGTAAATTTGGTGGCGCAATACGTTCAACTCAGCTTGAGCGACACAGACGAACATAGTAAAGCCTTTAAATCGATTCACATTCTTTAGTAAAATTTTTACATATGGTCATTTGAAATATCAATAAATTCATCTGAGTAATTTGTAAATTAAAAAAAGTGCGTAAATATAAACAAAAATAGACAGTTGGGGCTTTAAAAAGCCAGCTCAGTGAATGCCAAAATATGCGGTGCTGTTTGATTTATTGTTAAGTGGGGTCCCCCAAACGCCAGTGAGGATTTGTCTGGAGTATTTCAGAGCATATGTCGCACGGTTTCAAATAAGCGCGCCAACAATACGTGATGTTTTTCGAATTAAAAAGAGCAAAATGGCAACTCACCATAATAATAAAGCTCAATTCGCCATACCGAACGCTCTTTGCTTTTAAGAGCAATTGCGAATTTTTGTAAAACAAACAAAAGGCCATTGACACTCATGATATTGGGCATAGTGGAAATGGCAAAATATTTGTCCATGAGTGCCTAACGAAGAATACCGCGAGATATTACAGTATGCATTGCAACTGAAAAACAGAAGCGAATCACTGCTGTTTTCTCAATTCGTGGATGTCCGCGCTAGTCAACAAAGCGAAGCGCAGAAAATTAATGACAGAGAGAGCGCTGATAAAATTGCAGCAGTCAGCACATGAAGAAAAGTACTCAACCATAAACATATGATAAACATGATTTACTCATTATTGATTTTTTGTTTATTCTCAATTTTTATTACTTCTTTTTTTATAGTGTTTATTTCCCTAACTTTACTCTTTATGTTCTCAATATTTCTAATTGATTTTTACAGCTTACTTAAAATCATCCAGCTTGTTTATTTTGATTATGGATAAATTGACCAATGATTGTGCTGACAGTGGGCATGTAAGGTTCATACTGAGTCAAATTTCAAAAGAACATGCATTTAATTTATGTCACCTAAATACACGTAGTCTTACGGTTGAAAAATTAGATTATCTTTCTTATGTATTTGCTGAGCAAAATATTGATTTAATTTGCATCACTGAGACTTGGTTTAGATGCAGTGTTGATGATCGGTCATACGCGATTAATGACTATGCATTACTGCGAAATGACAGAAAAGGCAATATTCGTGGTGGTGGAGTTGCAATTTATTGCAGAGAGGTTTTAAACCCAAAGATAGTTTATTGTTCAGATGACGCAAGTGTGGTTGAATATATTTTCATTGAAATAGGTGACTCACGAACAAACTGCTTCGTAGCGTGTGTTTATAACCCGAGTAGGACTAACGATTTGGAAGATTTATTTAAGAAAATTTCTGAATTTACAGTTAAATACCAACATGTTGTCATCTGCGGAGATCTTAATGTTGATCTTCTTATTAACGATTCCCGTAGTAGAAGCATTCTTGGTAATTTTCAGGCTTATGACTTGAACATTGTTAACCAGTTCGCGACACGCTTTGCGCCAAATAGTAAACCTAGCATGCTAGATCTTATATGCGTTAACAATACTAAGTTTGTAAACCATGTTGACCAAATTCCTATGGAGGGTATCTCTGACCATGAAATGATTTTCCTATCCTATGGTTTAAAATTTAATGCAATAGAGCACGACATAGAATTGACGTACAGGGATTTCAATGGCATAGTGATAGAAGCATTAAATGAAGAGGCCTCTCGTCTGGACTGGAGTGGATGTTTTTCATTTTCTCAGTTAGATGAAAAGTTGAAATATTTTAATAATCTTGTCCACTACCTCTTCAGTAGATTTGTACCTCTTAAAACCATTAGAGTTCGAAGTAATAAGAAACCATGGTTTACAAGAGAAATTTTAAATCTTATAAAAAAACGGGGTAGAGCATACAGGGAATGGAAGATATCTCAGAGTAAAAACCACTGGGAAGTTTACCGCCTTTTGCGTAACCAAGCTACCCTGTGCATTCGGAATGCCAAGATAGCATACCTAAACACAAAATTTAATAATAATTTGCCCCCTAAAACGCTTTGGCAAAATCTTCGCTCGTTGGGAATATCTAATAACAGTAAAATTCAATGTAATTTTGATCCAAATGAAATGAACCAACATTTTTTGGGCAGTAGTTCTGATGGTAATACTAATGATAGTATCGATAATATGTCTTTCAGTGTAGGCAGTACACCAAATATCAATCGCTTCGATTTCTCAGTGGTTACAGAGGCTGAAGTGTTAAACGCTATATTTGCTATTAAGTCGAATGCTGTAGGAATCGATGGAATTAGCATACGATTTATCAAACTGATCCTTCCTGTTGTTATCTCTCCGCTTACTCACATTTTCAATTTTTCTGTAACTAGCAGTAGTTTTCCTAGTCAATGGAAAATAGCCAATGTTGTCCCGGTCCCCAAAACTAAGTCTCCGAGCTCCTGCAATGAGTTTAGACCGATAAGTCTGTTGCCTTCTTTATCGAAGGTATATGAGAAGTTATTGGCAACGCAAATAACTGAACATATAACTACGAATAACTTTGCTATCGGACGTCCAGTCGGGATTCAGAAGAGGGCACAGCTGTGCGTCATCCGTGTTAAAGATTCTTGAAGATATACGTCCAGCCTATGACAATAATGAACTCACTGTGTTAGTACTACTGGATTTCTCCAAAGCTTTGATACGGTTGATTTCAAAATACTTCTTTTCAAGCTCGAAGCCAGCTATAATTTCAGCCCTTTTGCAATCAAGTTAATGCGAAGTTATCTCCTCGAGCGATTTCAACAGGTTCAATGCGATAACCAAGTCTCTAGTCTAAAACCAATCACATCTGGTGTTCCACAGGGATCGATCCTAGGACCATTATTGTTTACACTCTTCATCAATGACATAGTTACTTGTTGCCACAATGCCTCCATACATTTATATGCAGACGATACCCAATTATACATGTCTCGACCTATCGGTCTTTCCGAAGACTTATTTGCTAGACTGAATGAAGACTTAAGACGTATAGCAAACTGGGCTAACCTAAATAAACTATCTCTCAATGCAGCTAAATCTAAGGCGATTGCGTTAGCAAATACATCAAATGACGTAAACAACTTTCCTGATATTATTCTCAATGGAGATAAAATCATTTTTCATAATGTGTAACTAATTTAGGTTATAAAATCAACTCTAAACTGACTTGTGTTGACCATATCAACCTTGTGGTGAGGAAGATATATAATACCTTGCGTAATTTATACAGAACTGCCTATTTGTTACCACGAGACGCTAAGATGAAACTGGTCAAAGCTCTAATAATACCTCAAGTCTCTTATGGTGAACTAATATACGGTAACCTGGACTCAATGTCACTCAACAAATTGCAGCTGGCCTTTAACAATGTTGCCCGGTTTGTTTTTTCTAAAAAGAAATTTGATCACATATCTTCATATGCAATGCAGATTCTTGGATGCGATATCTATAATTTCCTAAAAATGCGAAATCTCTGTTTTTTGCATAAGCTAATACACTCACAAAAGCCGCCGTACTTATTTAACAAACTAAGTTTCTGCCAATCTACACGGACTTTGAATCTATTAGTCCCGAATTTTAAGTACACAACGTCATCCAGAATGTTCTTTGTCAGTACAATCCGTCTATGGAACTCACTCCCATACGCAACTAAAGCTATTAGGAAAGCAGGATGTTTTAAGCAGGCAGTATTATCTTTTCTCAACTCTTAACCTACCTTTTAATTATATATCTTTATCCTTGTCACAAAAATTTTGAACTGAGGATGTTTAATTGTTAAAGAATAAGTTTATTTTATTATATTTTTAACTCTTGTATTTGCGTTATATTATATTAGATTATATTATATTATATTACTCTACTTTTATTTTTGATAATGTGATACGATTGATGTACTATCTAAAAGACTATGTCTTACTTGTACAAAAAACTCAAATAAATAAATGAAAAATAAAGATATAGTAAGCTTCATAAGGCATAATTTTTTGGAATACTGTAAAATTTTACCTCTCCGGCGAAAGGCTTTTCTCACTCCTTTATAAGCAAGTTCTAGAAAATATTCGGCGTAAAATTTCATTCAGGTGCTCACATAGTAAATCTTATAGCAAAGAACGTGGAAGCACAGAGAAAAAATAAAGTATTCCGCAAGAATTTTGTATGCTTTATATACATAAGTCGAATTTTGGGTACAAAGCAATATTAGCGTTGATATTTGATAATTTTTTCCTAAGGATGGTTTTGATTTTCGTCCATTTTGTTTTAAACATGTTTCTTTTTTGTGAATGGATGAAAATCTGAAACACTGTTCGGAATAAAATACCAAACTGTACATTTTGGAGACGTATAACTTGTACTTTGTTAGACTAAAAATATTGGCTACAAAACTGCATACTCGAAAAAATTGAAAGAACTCAAAATTAAAATTTCGACATTTTTGTATAACTTTCTGAATATTCGAGTATTTTGAAAAGCGATTAGACTTTTTTGCATACTTTAAGTTACAAACTGCACATAAGTTTTTTTAAATACCGAAAATGAAAATAAGAAGATTTATTTGACGAAAGTAAAAAAAATTCAAACTTTCCAAACTCAGACTTTCAAACTTTCCAAACTCAAAATTGTTTTTGCTCGCTTAAAAAAAAATCATTTGAAAAAACATAAACAAATTAAGGGCGTTGCTTAATTGTTTTTTGGCAAAAACAAAGCATAAACTTTTTGCTTTTCAATTGAATTTTTTCCTAGCGGGCAAAAAAAATTGTGTAGGCTTGGAAAAAAACGCCCCATTGTTGAACAGTATAATGGAATACAATCGTTATAAGCTAGCTGGAAATGGCAAGCCATATACACGAAATTTAAAGTAGGAGACTCTTTCTTTACTATAGCCACTCTTATTTCCTCTTTTCAACATATTCGAAATTCCTAAACAATCCAATAGTTTCTGTTGGCAAACGATTTTAAGATCTCTTAACCTTATTCAAATTTTAATGATAATCACTATTACTTTAGCTTTAAATAGAGCAAGAAAATATCTGGCATTTTTTAAATTTTTCGATACTACTATGGAAAATTGGATTTTATGCCGAAAATCTTTCAACACAGAAGTTGGCAAAAATTGATGTTCAACTTATTCAAATGGTTGAAGTCGACTAACCAAGCATTGCGGTCATATTATTCTTATACACAATCATCAAGGAAGGAAACATTTCTTTCTTCTTCTTAAGTCATAACCTCCCACTTTGTATTCATAACAACAAAGTGAGATAATTTACGCAAAATTGGGGTTGTTGCTACCAGTCATATGAAAATAGATTTCCTAATAACAGCGCCTGAAATTATGTTGCTAACACAGCTAAACAAAAATGATTTAATCTAATTACTTTCACATGCATCCTTTGGAGAGTGTAATGTATGCGTGTGCTTAGGTTCACAAGTTTGCTGATGTTTGCCGACACAAGATGAACCAGCTAATTAGTCATATGGCCGCCTTTAAGGTTTGTTTTTGTTGCTTTTTGCCGACGCGCTTCATCTCAGCCACTTAATTTACATTACCATGCTGATGTTGCGTCTCAAATGTTCGCCAAGCGAGCAAAAATTCAAGTCTAATTATGCATTAGTGTTAAGCAAACATATAAACATGTGTAGATTATACACACACACATGCAAACATACAATAATATGTTAATGTGTAACCAAACAAATTTACAGAGCTTAGCCTTGGAAACTTAATGCTTACTAAGTATGTATGTATGTACATGTAGGTGTGTTGGGTTCCTTAATGTGTGTACATAACCGCCCGCCAGCGCAGTGTTTACATTAACCACGCTCTTAATCCTGAAAGTATGCTATGCTAAGTACGTGCATATTACAAGAGGTCGACTTTGTAGGTAAGCAGCTTAGTAAAGTAGCTACATAAGTGCTATAGCATTGGAGCGATGAACTGAATCGATTGAGCCCCTCTCAAATATAAGCACACATACACACATGATCACCGACTTGGCTTATATACGCTTAAAAGAGTTTAAACAAACAAACACGCACACAGTTATTTAAGTCAAATGTTTATGATGCATAAGTATCAATATACTTTTAAGGCTTTAACAATTGAAAATGCTTAGCAAAGCACACATATTGGCTGACAGCTTTTAAGTAGGCTTTTTAAATATTTATCTCTAGCAACTTTTCTTCCAGCACAATAAATCGTCAATTGCTATGCGAGCTAAGCTAGGTAAATGAGATACTTAAATGTAATAAATCGCATGAGTTGCTAGCTCACACATATCTTTCCACAGTTGACAACGATTTATTAAGAGAAAAATGAAATAAAATAGTCGTGCATACTTTTAGGCGCGCAAGCATTTCTTGTGTTTTATTCATACAAATAAATTTGTGCCTTAAATTTTGAAAGGCAGCAGAAAACTGTTTATGCTCATGTGTGACACCTAAACCTTCGGATTTGTTTATGAACATTTTTGTTGATTAAGAAAGTCTCCATCATACCAACACTTAAGCACGC
This sequence comes from Eurosta solidaginis, assembly GCA_029619165.1. Taxonomy (NCBI): domain Eukaryota; kingdom Metazoa; phylum Arthropoda; class Insecta; order Diptera; family Tephritidae; genus Eurosta; species Eurosta solidaginis. Next base: position 71,155 of record JARSSU010025091.1, read on the forward strand.
AACAAATACACGTGTGTGTGTGTCAAGTATGAGTAGCTTCATGTATGCAACTTTTCAGAGCTTGTTATTCGCCTGACAGCGACGTGACGTTAGGTCAGCTTGACTTCACACCCTTCAAGAAACGGATTTAGTACAATAATACCAATAGAACATTCTCCCTTTGTAGCATGTAATTAAGGTGCTGGTCTGTCATATTGAAGGCCTTACATGCAAGCCACGGGCAAGAAGCATCAAAATACTTTAGAAAAGGTTTTTCAAGAGCGACCGCCTGACGTAATTTGTAGATTGCTATAATCTTCAATTAAAAGATTTTATATTCTTCACAACTATAATGCACATCCCAGCTTTAATTTACGCTTAACTATCATGTGGCTAATCTTTCTGGTATGACTCTTTTAATCTCAAAATAATGTAAAGTGAAAATTGGGGTGTTACAGGAAACTGGGCATCATTTCAAATCAACCGAAGTGAGCTACAAAAGTTAACTTTCTAAGTAAATTCAGTGATCAAAAGGTCTATTGGATCATGCTTTGTAGAGGATCGAAAAGTAATGGGACGATATCGATTCTAATAAATATTTACGCGTAGGCGACGTAGAGCGCCGAAGAGATTCAATGATAAGCTGCACGAGCTTTGGGGAGATATCAACATAGTATAGCGAACTAAAGCACACCGGCTACGATGGCTAGGTCATGTTAAACGATTGAAAGATGATGCTCCGACCAAGAAGGTGTGAAGGCCAGGTGAAAAACGATTCCTTGTTGTCTGCAATGTGCGACAGTGAGCCCAAAGAAGAAGCGACTGGCGCGGCGTTGGCGGTCAAAATACTTTTAACGGTTAAACGCCAATAATTATGTAAGTAACAAAAAGATGGGATGAAAAAAGAATTGAACAGCAGCCAGTGAAATGAGAATAAAACTTAAAGGGAAGGAGGAAGGAAAAATTACGCAGCCCAACAGAAAAAAAAGCGGATTTTGAGTCGGTAACATGAATCCGTGGTAAAAATTTGAAAGTTAGACTTTTTTTATTTCTATCCTCAAAAACCCTCATGATTTTTGAGTTTTTGTCACGAACTTCATCAATATAAAAATCAACTCAAAAATTCCCCAATCGACGTTTAACATGTAAAGGAATAAACTTTCCACTTTAATTGAACACTCCTAACCTAAAAATGAGAAAACTTAACTAAAAGTACCATGACACTCCGCTCTTGAATAGTGCAGGATCAACAATTGAACATACAAATACACGTCCGCAAACGCTGAACCAACGATCGTACAAACAACAAAAACACGGCCTAACCCAACCTAGCCCACCTTGATTGACCAAGTCGGTATGCTGTAGCCGACAAAGAGCGTAATAGAAAAGGCAGGGTCTAGTTCATAAGCGGTAGATTATAAAACGATGTGACATTAGCTAACCGAACCCAACCTAACCTAAAAAAACTAACCTCACCTCAGTGGTCCGGACCTACCCTACACTACTCGATTTTCTGTGATGCACTGTGAGCAAACTAAAAAAAAATAAACAAGATAAAACTCATTAGCTTTTACCTAGAAGCGATCTTACCTCACCTAACAGAAGCTATGCCAACCTAACTTCACCTACTTGATGAAGTGCCACCTGCCAATAACAATACCAAAAGGAAGCAAAAGCGTATAATATTTAATCTGCAAATCGACTTAAGCTAACCTGTACCAACCCAACCTGCTTGATGTGTTGTGACCCACGACGAGCGAGTAAAAGAATGAAGGTTTAGCTAATAAGCCTCAAGTAACTAAGTGACCCAACTAATACTTACAAAACCTACCATAAGTTATGTACATGTAAAAATACAAAGGAAGAAGTAATACACTTCCTCGAAACGTCGCACGGTGGGGTATTTATATGTAACGTCGACGGAGTTAACCGCGGACATCTAAAGTTGTATAAAAAATTGTGTGCAGTTCGATGTATTTTTGAATTAGAAAGCAATATACCCTTCTAACCTCAATACTTGTTCACTTGTTTAGCCTTAATCAAATCTAGTTACATTTCTTTTAGGACAGGTAAGTGTGTTTTTAATGCTTATGTTAGATCTTTTTTACCACATGTTTTTAATTGAGTTATTCTACTTGTAATGCTACTACTTTTCAATATTAAGTTTTTTAAAACCCAAAACGAAACGAAAACATGTGGGAATCGATAACCGCACAACCCGTAGTGGACAGACGTACTAGTACAGGATCGCACCTAACATACTTGCCAATACAACCCTGACGAATGACAACTAAAAAGACTAAGTGGAACGGACGAATAATTCAGCCGCTAAGCTAAGAATCGACGCTTGACAAATTTGACCGCGACTAAATAATTATTGCCAATTAAAACTATTATATTACATGTTTAACCGGTGTTGTTTTATTTACCAAACGGAGTAGAACCCACAAACATATATATTTTGTTATGGCATATCATGTCAGTAATTTTTTGGCAAAACATTAGCTTATGTTTGTTTCAAAGTTTAATAACAAAAACGGCTGCGCATACCCGCGATATTTTGAGGGCTGATCAATTGTGTAAGAGACTGATACCCTTATTGGCAAAAGGTGGCAACCTTATGAAAACATCCTCAGTGGCAAACACCTAGGTGAAAAGTCCTAAAATGTAATACTCTATCGATGTACCAAATTTGATTCAAATCGGTCAAGCCGTTTCCGAGATGGTAGTAGATATACAAAGAAATATAAAATATGAGGTGGCACCCCTACTCAAAGTGTAAATAGAAATGCGGAGTAAAATACCTTTCGTTTGATACCCATATGGACATACATATCTCATGTAATGCCGAAAAATGACCCCCGGTACCTCCGAAACCGGGGGATCGATGCAAGTAATTCTGCGCGGAACTCCTTGAGTTGATTGTCAAAAATTTCCATTCATAATGATAATACAGTCAATGAAGTAATACAACTACTTTTTTAACAGAAATAACTGATTGATCAAATACCCCACCGTGCGCCGCCAGCGCTTAGAGGACATTGAAAAAAACCTATCCTAATTTGACCTACCATTACCTAACCATACTTACTTAAAGCTTTTTAATTTACTGTATAAGCAAGCAAAATGAATCGACTGAAAATATATATGGGTATGTTGAGTCTCAACTATCAAAGGGTCTTAAATTAATTTGACTCAACCCTGCCCAAACTAAACCAAACCAAATCAGCAGTCCACTGAAAAAATGTAACCAACGGTCAAAAAAGTTGTCCCATATATTATGATTGTTTCTTTCTTTTTGTGGTATCTTCTCTTTATCTTTGATCTGTGTAGCGGAAATCTTGTCACACATTTTGAGGTTAGAATTAAAACAACAGATAACTTAAAAAATCTGTCTACGGATTCGTGTTCAGCGACCCAAAATGCTAAGGATTGGCCTGTCTAGTCCGTAGGACATTTCATCAGATGTTTATGATGATAACTGTGTAAGGATAGCAACAAAGAGGTAGAGAGGGGTATGTTTACGATGATGCTTTGAATAACTTTCAGCTTTAAGGTAATGATGAGAGTTACACTAACGATCAGTTGCCGTTTCAGTTGAGGCTATGTTTTCTATCACGGTAATAGCTATGATTACGACTACGTTAAACATTTACAGATGCAGTTATGGGTTCGGTTACAGTTAAAGTGGACGCTTAAATGAAACTTTACAAATACTACGAATTCCGGTACTTTTTCATAAATACGGAGTTTAAAGTTGAGCTATCATAATCTTTTTGGACCTTCCGGATATGGATACGGTACGTTTCGGTAACAGACACCATTAATGTACAAGCCCGACCATCTTGGGAACTATTCAATATAACCACATTGAACCCTCGCTCCCTAACTCCATAAGGCATTCGGCTTCTAGAGAAACAGGATTCGCCACGGGTTAGTGAAGTTGGAAATTGAGTTGGAGAAGTTGGAAATTGAGTTGGAGAAGTTATAGATTGCACTGGAAACCCCTTGAAAGGGGTGCGCTATACAACCCCTTGAATCATATGCGTATTTTAGCCATATCTAAGTTCCCTAACCACCTGGAAGTTTATTAATTGCTTCTAATAAATTCTCCTACCCAATAATACGCCACTGTGTGATGTATGATTCTGTCTCCAGTTAGTTTCCTTTTTCTCGTTTTCAGTCTTTCGTTTTAGCTCTTTCTTTTAACCATCTACACTTGTTTAAACCCTCATTAACACATCCTTTTGCTACTAATATTATGAAAACATATTATGGGATCACCCTAATAGACATTTTGGTCCCATATCTCAGAAATGGGTCCACATATGGGGCTAAAAATAAACTTTACTGAACTGAGGCATCCTGATTCACTTTACGGAATGTAAGGGTCCCCAACCTTAAGCTTGTCGAAGAAGAAATCCTGTAAAATGTGTCAAGCAAACCGCTTCATATACAGGATGTTTTCGAATAGGTCTCTTGCTGGTTCTCTTCTCGAAAAAAATGCTCAAATATTTAGCTTAACAAAGACGTACACCTGTACCAAAAATGAAGCAAATCGGACCATAAAAATATTTTTTTGGAATAGGTCGGCCCCTAGTGCTCTTCCCGGAAAGAAAAGTTTCTAAAATAAGAGCATGGTCAAAGGGGCAATTTTAGGAAAAAGTCGCACCATAAAATGAACTTTTTGGATAGGTCTGTCCCTAACCCGTTTCTTAAATAATAAGCTAGTATTTGTAGCACCCACTGTGCCGAATCGCACTATAAATAAGATTTTGTTCTGGTTCACTTCTCGGAAAGAAAAGTTTGTCAAGTTATAACCTAGTCAAGGAAGTATCACTGTATAAAAAGTCAGGGAAATGGCAATGGCAAAACGGAAACTCGACCAAATTGTAAGTTTAAAGCATTCTCAAATCCCTTCAGTCACAAACACACGTAAGAAGATATATATATATATATATATATATATATATATATATTAAGATACAAATAAATTAAATAAGCATTATATAAGCAGAACATTTTTTGTTGCTCATATAAGTCTACTTAAACAAACACTCATACAAAGAGCTTAAAATCGCAAGGGGGAGCTAGTCCCAGAACCTGCTTTGTTACTCTACAAAACCGATGACTCTCTTAAGTCGAAAGTGAAAGCTCCGTACGGATTTATACACATTAGAGCGGGTCAAATTGCATGGATGGATTTTTTTCATCAGGACTATAGCAAAAAACGTGATCTAATACCTTTAAATTAAACCCAATATGATATTTTTCCTATAATTCTCTCAGAAGCTATGAAGATTTTTTGGCCAAACCCTACATTCATATGGCAAAATATATATTTTGCAAAAGTCGGGGACTCGAAATCGGACTTACGGCTATGGTGTCTTCAACAATTTTTCTTAGAATCATCTTAAGTTACGGTTTAGCTATACTCCTAATGCAAAAAAAAATTGATCCGCTTTAATACACATGCACGTATATGCATATCCATACGTACAAATGACCTATATATGTGTATACGTTCCAAATAAGCCCTATAAGTCTATATTAGCAATTATGCTTCAACAAAAATATACAAACACACAAAATGAGACTTACTCATACTGACATCTTATCAAAAGCAGGCGATTTCCTTATTCTTATATACTTAACACACACACGCACACAACTTTGCAACCATGAATGATTATTAAAATTCATTTCAAATATCCGTATGAAGAAATAAATTATTTCAGCAAATGCTTTTGACACGAAATGATGCTGAGTTTACTTCAAGAAAATCGTATTCATGTGGTAAACGGAATTTTTCATTTTGTTGCCCTCCTGCCGTTTTTAATAAATATTTGAAAAAACTATTTACTGATGAGAACATTTTTAGCAAATAATATTTTTGAAAAGCAGATGCATTGTAGTATAAACTAGAAATTCGTAGCTTATCTGCTAGTCTAAGCAAATTATTTGAGTCCCTTAAAGGTATTGTTCAATTCAATGAAGCGCAATGATTACTTATTCGTTAGCTTTAACTTTGGCGTAGCGTCGAACACAAAATGTTCGGAGGAACTGACTTTTGAACTTAATCTACAGAAATTCTTGACAGTTATACACCTTAAAGCGCAGTTGCTCATATCGAGATTTAAAACTTTGTCCAAAACTACCTAACTGGCAAAAATAAATAGGGCAAAGGAGTCAAATAGATAAATTAAGCAGAATTGATGAAGAGCTGCCAAAGTCTGTTGTACCATTCCTACTTTTCTTAACATCTCTGACTTGGGAATGGTAGGTGGTGAAGAATTGACCTCCCTTGATACTCCCAATTGGCGTAGGTTATCGCGAAACAGATAAAGCTGGCGTGACTTGTTAGTCGACCCAAATAGCATTCAGTCATAATGTGAGTACCAGTAATGAAAGCTTTAGAAACAATGGAGGAAAATTGCTTTTTACAATGCCAACTAAGCAGCAATTTAGACTATAGTCTCTCATAGCACACATCTGAATGTATCTTAGGTTGTAAACAATCACAGGAAATAATCGGGATAGAGAGAAACATACATTCATATTAAGTCCCTGGGCATATGGTAATATATGGAAACTAAAATCGGGTGGGCTAGTTCAAGTTTTCACCACAAACATCCCTATCAACTATCATATGTTGGTTTTTTACAAGAACCTATTTCATTTGCTGGTGGATTTTTGGCGATTGCCGCAGGCACCAATATTTGGCTTTAAATAGTTGGCAGTGTTTCTGATCTGTGCTGGTTTTTCAATTCACGAAACTTGACTTTACCACAGACTAAACGTGCTGTACACTATTCACGATCTGATTGGCGAAATACTATGCCCATTAGATATCTATGCCCATGGCGCTACGAGAGGACTGTAATCACTACAAAATTTTGAAGGTTCTCTATGCCGCACTATAATACTAACGCAATTGGCATCAGATGTATGTTTACCAGAACCGGAATCGGAAGTTTTGATAAAACGGAAATTCCGACACTTCATCATCAAAAACATGAAACTGCAGAACATCCGTAGCTCTGAGATCCACGGAAATCCTCGGCTACCTTCTCCAAAGTACTTGGGGAAAAAACAAATGTTGATGACATCATAAACAATCGGTTAGGAGGTAAAACGGTGTGCATCAGAAAAAGCATAAGTTAGCTCCAAGAAATATGCTTAAAGATGTAGAAATAAAGGAAGGCAGGTATAAATGCTTAAACGCCAACTATTAAGGGTGCCTCTTGAGTATCAGATCAGGTAGCAACAGCTAGGCGGTGAACTGGAAAATGTCTACACTGGCCTATATCATAAAGATTTTCGCATGGATCAATTGAGTCTATTCCAACCTAGTACTGATCTAATCACTTTATTTTGGAAAGCTATTCCTTTATAACCATTACCGGAACGGTGAACGTATCAGCCTTAAAAAAGCTTTTCTCATAATTTATCTAGTTTAGTTTGAAAGTTATACTTAGTTTCAAACCGTGTGATGATTTTTATTTTTTTGGTTTCAGAAAATTTCGTTGCGTTTTTATTGAAGAATTTCATTGTTCCAGTCTTGCACCCAATTACATATTATTGATCCAGATTTGTTCGTAAGTGTACTTCAGAACCCGTTGACAACGCAACAAAAAAATAATAAAAATTTCTGGTGGAGTGATTTAGTAACAAATACGAATATTTGGACATGAAAGGTAGAAACAACAAAGCTTTCAAATTTATATTTGCAAGGTAACCAGACTCACGATGAAGATGTGAAGTGGGTCGAAGCTTCCATAATGGATATATTAAAATAAAACAAGACAAGATTAATAATGTGAAAAAATATCTAATAACTACCATTCACTAAAATATGTTGTTAGTTTTGTTGGTTACGGCTTTCTGAAATTTCATCGCGTAGCATTTAAAGCCCCGTCACATTAGCAATTTTTCATATTGATGCGTTTAACGCAATCTTATGCATGATGAGTAGATTGCGCGCATATTTATGGAGAGCTGCAGATCGAGTGACACTAGGCGCCATCTGACATGAAAAAGTAGCCATCTTCTAATTTTTGTTGCAAGCCAAGCATAAGAAGAAGAATTCAACACTTGCTTTGACTATGAGTGTTTTCATACTTTGCAAGTGAAATTAATTTGTTCACTCGTTGGTACTTTTCTCACATTTTTCCCTGTTAAAAACTGCAATTTTACAAGTGAATAGGGCACACAATATTTTTCTGGTGTAGTGGTAATGTTTACAGTAGTGCTTCGCTAAATTTTGTATGTGAATGGGTCAGGCGAAATAAACTTCAATTGCTAAGTCTGAAGTTCGTTAATATTTATAAAAGCAATATCTTGCGTGATTGTGGCTCATGTCACTGGCATGCATAAGACTGCGTTGAACGCGTCTGTAAACTTCATTGTGGCATGGCCTTTGTACTAAATATCTTTTATATTACGCCATAACGTCCATATTTGGCATATATTCCCCTAAATGTATTAACACTTGCAAACACGGCGGTCACCGCCTACCACACCGTAAGCCCTGGGTTCGCACCCCGGGCAAAAGCAACATCAAAATTTTAGAAATAAGGTTTTTAAATTAGAAGAAAATTTTTCTAAGCGGTGTCGCCTCTCGGCAGTGTTTGGCAAGCGCTCCGGGTGTATTTCTGCCATGAAAAGCTCTCAGTGAAAAACTCATCTGCCTTGCAGATGCCGTTCGGAGTCGGCATAAAACTTGGGACCTACAATTGCCAATTTGTAGGGAAAATCACGAGAAGCACGACGTAAATTGGAAGAGAAGATCAGCCTTAGATCTCCTCGGAGGTTATCGCGCCTTACATTTATTTTTTTTAAAGACTATTTATATGTACGCGAACTGAATTTCAAACACTGGCGGAAATAATTTAAATCCTATTAATTAATTTTAATAAAATTTAACGACTTTGTCATTTAAATAGTGTTTACATCTGTTTAAATTTATTGACTTACATTTATTTTGGGCTATAGTCATTTAAAATTTTACAAAACATTTGCCTGACGCCCTACTTAGATATTAAATAAATTGCGTGTAATAATCATTTTTTTTTCTATATCAGTTGCTAATAGCAACACATAAAAACGCCAATGCTTTAAAAATTTATTGCTACGCAGCTTATTTTTAATGAATTATTTACAACAAAGTTAAGCTTTTATTACAACACAAACAAAAAAGTTATTATTTGAATGCTTTTAAAGTCGCACATTGTATAGCTAAGTTTTATTTTAATTAATTAATTGAGTTGTTTTGTTGTTGTTGTTATTGTTGTGCGATACTTTGTTGGCTTGCACATACAAATAGTTACTTACGTACATACATACAAATTACATAGAAGCATTAACATAACCAAATTTAAAGTTAGGATGTTTTTTATCGCTAGAAGATCTTCATTTAATTAGAAAATATTGCAAAATAATAAATTGTATTTATGTGGCTTCGCATTTATTTATGATGTTTTTGGGCAACCTTAAAAATGAAGCTGCAAACAACAGACAATGTCCATCCAAAAGTTTGACTTCTCTACATTAGAAAAATTATACTCCGCTTCTAATCTTTGCTCTTCTCTTCCTTTTCTCCCAATTTTCCCGCCGCTCTTCTCAATTAGCTTCCTTTTCTTCTTTTTCTGCATCGCTATATTATTTTTACTTCACCTTTGTCTAAACTTGTTCCTATTTCTTTCCTTTTCTCAGCCGCTTTGCCCTACAATTATTATTTCTTATTACTATTCCTAGTCAAATTGCTATTCTTAGTAGTATTTAACAATGGAATAAAGCGGAACTCTTTGACTTTGTGCATGTTGGACTTAAGGTCATACAATCTGTGGGTAAATTTTGAAACTCGCTGGCGCACACAGAATTTCTCAATATACCTCCTTGCCGAGAACAGCAACATCGAATAGAACGAAATTGCTAATGGAATCGTCAGGGTATTTTCCGAAATGGCCATGAACGAAGTGAAGAACTCAGTACAACCAATACTGAGTGAACTTCTCAAAGCAAATCGAGGAATACTCTATTAGGCCAACTAACTTGCCTAGAATCAACCAAAATGATTGTGCAGTTTCAATGATATATTTGGCCAGTGAAAGTATTTAGCGCTTCACAATAGAATACAGACGCTTCTACAATTCTTCTGTACAACAAAAATTTTAGTCTGCAGAAGCTATCGGAACAAGGAGTCGATTCCCTGCATATAAATTCAGCCACTGCTAAGGGCCATATAAGGATGTAAATGGTTACGGCACTCCCTAAAGGCATTCACAAGGACACATATGTATCCGAGAATAAGTATCGGTAACAGCCATGCTCAAGCTAACATACTCGCATATCACAACTTTTTTATCACAAAAATAAAGAGGACTTTACTTTCAAATTGCCTACCTAGTAAAAAGTGGCATTAGGTTGCAAGAGTGATTCTTCGCTGGGTTTCAGAGCTGATGCTGTTATTTGTACCAATGCTGGTAACCAAATAAACGAGGTATTTTACTGTTGTTGTTGTTGTTATAGCGATAAGGACACTCTCCGAAGGTAGGTCTTGGGGAGTATTATCGGTGTTGATGATCATTTACCAGATACAGAACCGGTACGTTCCGGTAACATGCACAATAAAGTTACTAGCCAGACCATCTCGGGAACTATTTGGTATGACCATATGCAACCTTCTAGGCCATACCGCCCTCCCACCCCCTAGATCCATCAGGAGTTAGGGGACTCCAGATCATCGGCTGTTAATGAAACAGGATTTGACACGGGTAGGTGAGATTGACCATTGGGTTGAAGAAGCTATATATTGCACTGGCAACCACCTGAGAGGGTTGCGCTACACAACCCCTTTGGTGTGGTAGGTGGAGCACGCTACCACCACACCACGGCGGTGCTCAGCAAAAGTACAATAGGTACTCGGTTGCAAATTTCTAATTTTGTCGTAGAGGTCCAAGATCTGGGGGCCTCCAGTAGAGTCGCCCCCTGTGGTTACCACTTTACTTTACCATGTATATTCCTTTTTATATTCGATACCATACCGGAAACCACTTTACCGATTTGGATGAAATTTAGTACATATTGAATTACATTCTAAAGCTTTTTGGCTAGGTGTTGCCACCAACGAGATATGTTGTACTGATAGTTTGTATAGTGACGGTGTGTTTCCCGCTAGTTTGCACTAGAGCTGCAAAAGTATCGATATTCGGCTTACTCGATATTTTCGATATTTAAGAAGGAGTGTATCGATATATCGCGATATATATCGAATTTTTTTATAGTGAAAAGGGCTTACTCAAAACTCGTAAAAGTAATATCAGGTATATTTCAAACATTTATGTAAATACAATATATACACATATATATATATATGTAGTATTGTCTTCATTACTTCGAAATGATCATAAATCACATTCTGCAAAGTTGTCCGCGATGGCAGCTTATACAGCGAAACGAGGCTATATACAAAGTAACAACACCCTTTGTCATCCACTATGGGAAAAGGTCGAACGTATGCGTTGACTAAACCCTAGTAGGGTGGTGTCAAAAGCCTTTTTACGTGATGATGGATCTTCATATGTTTTTTTTTCATATAAAAATCAATCTCATTTGGCAGCTATGTGAATCTAAATTTGCAGTTGTGTGCGATCGTTCTAGATGGTGAAACAAATTGGTCGTATTACAACTAGTTTTATAACATTTTTTGCAATAGTGACATATTGCGAAAGTATTACTGATTTTGTCAAAATGGATCCAAATGCTTGACTTTGTACTTCGTAGCTTTTTGGCAACACAATTTTCGTCTTCCTACTCAATGATGTCTTCTGTTGCGTGTATATCTACATATACGAATACATGTATATATGTGTATTAAATATGAAAAAAATAACGTACCTTTCACATTAAACTTTTGTAAGAATTTTTCAATATTCAGAGCCACCAACATGTTAGGTATTCATATAAAATAAACACAAATCTGACATAATAGGGCTGACTACATTCACGACGGCGGTGTAGCCGCCACATCTGTCATATTATTTTTACACATGTTCTTATGAGCGTCGTTATTTTCTGCGTGACAGAGCAACACGACAATCAATCACGAAAGCCGTTGTAGCCAGATTAAACCTAATTCTATTTTTGGGAAGCGACAGTAAGTGGCGTTCCTTTTATTTTGTCAATAAAAATTAAAATAGAAGTAAATAACAGATAATAAAAGCTAAAATCATTCTTTTGGACATTTTTTAAACATAATTAATATTTTTTTCTAAATTTTTCGCTTCTTTTTGCTGTAATTTATATTGGTGGCTGCCGCTTTCAAAGTAATTAAGAGGCCAATGCTTGGCTACGGTTGTCGTCAAGCTTTGCTTTATTGTGATTGTGGTCTGTAGACGCCGTGTTGAATGTAGTCAGCCCTAATGTATGTAATTTTATTTATTCATGTTCTATTTGTCTTACCAAGGTTTTAGACGCTGATAATTCTGTCGCTAGAAAAAGGAATACGAAATGAGAATACAGTACTCGATATTTAGAAAAAAATACATCGATAATCGCACCATGAACCTAGTACTCGATGTATCGATATTTATATCGATACTTTTGCAGCTCTAGTTTGCACCATTAACCAGTTTTTAAGTAAACAAGGGCATTGTTGACAAACACCGTTTTCTCCAAAGAAAATTGGCTCGGCTCTGAAAATGCAATTCTACAAAGGGTGCTGCTACTCCCATATTTCCAAATTTGTAAATTTTCTTAGTTGAAATTCTGACTTATATCTAAATATAATATTTTAGCGAATTTTTACATAAAACACGGATCTAAAATAATGTAAATTCGGGGCTGTAACGCGAAACCCGTTGACGCCACAAAAAACCATTGCAGATATGGCGTGTAAAGTAATTTGCAATGAGAGAACAGATCCGTGTAGGAAAGCTTCATTGTGAGGATGACTCACTATAGCACGACTGTAGGACCAAAACACCTTCTTTAGCTCATCCTGACGTAATGGTCTCCAAGCACAGAACTTGAGCATATCATGACGGGGCCAGAGCATGTCTATGACATATTTTACGTAGTGTTCATACAAAAGTGATCTTTCCACCCTGCCTGCGTTATTTCTCAATAGATGTGTCCTTTTATTATCGTTAAATTTACTTTTGTAATGACGCAGCGCCGATCACAGGCGCCAGATGAATGATTCACTATTAAACAACTTTTGCTTTGTATGTCGGATAGCGGCGAGACGCTGCGTCCTCCAACAAGGGCCTCGTCCGACGTCATACGCATGTTCAAAATATGAGCCCATTATTTTTGATAGATAATTATTTCATGTGTGCATAAGTAGTAAATACAGTTTCCCACTTATCAAGAATGGCCTGCTAATAAAAGTAAACAAAAGTGAATTATGCCACTTTGCAAAACCGAAAGTTCGGCATGAAGCCGAAAATCTATTAGCCAGCGTGTGCTCTCATATATATTTAAGGATACATTGAAGAGAAACTAGCGTCACAAGATGGAAAATTAGTGAGAGAAGTTACAAAAACAGCTACAGTGATGGAGACATGCTCTTACCAAAATCTTTTTGTAAATTGGTCGCTTTGTTCGACTTTGTTTTGAAGGGTTTGTGAAGAGCTAACTTAGAAGGAGGTAACAGGGACCATTTACGATTTTGTTTTAATTTTTCGTGACTATGCACTAATTATCCATAGCCATAATAGTAACCTACTGATGTGCTATAAATGTGGTATTGCAAAACTTTCGTGACACAAGAAACAATTTCTAAGATCACTATAAAAGAAAAACGGCGACAGTCGTAACGATTAATTTTCCATCAGAGGTTATTGCAAATATACCACCAATCATAATTCTGCATAAAATGATTGCATACACGGGCTTCTATTCTTCGGACTTACTAAGACTTGTTAAGCTTTCGTCCGCTTTTAAATCGTGGGCGGTGTCACACACGCAGTATTTCAACAGTATTATCAATTTTTATTGATGTCGTCGCGATAAAGCTAATTCCATTCTCCAAAAAGATTCGTCACTTCCCCTATCACATTTACCATTTTTCGAAAATTTTCGAGATGTCGGAAAAGGAGCGTGAGATTCAAATAATAGATTTCAGAGAGATATTTCAGACTAATAAATTCTAGCATCAGTATCAACCCATGTAGATATATTTGTGTTACGAGAACCGATTTTGCATTCGTTGGAAAGGCCCCGGGCTCCGGAGGTTTATAGCAAAGAAAATTCAAGATCGAAGCACAGCGGTCTCGAGATCCAGCGCCAAAACGTGGTAGGACCCGATACAACCTGCAGAAGTTGATTTGGTACATCTTATGTGTAATCAAAATTGGATCGTTGATGTTGTGCTGTAGTACAGAGTGAAGGTTATAGATCGCTGGGGACTAGAGTCTGAGCTATAGGCTGAAAAATATCGGACCGAACTACCCCTAGAATGTGTGTGTATTGGCATGGTGACAGTCAAATGAAAGCTGTGATGAGAGCATATTGCAAGTACATTTTATTGTGATATTCGTTCTATTTCGATCAAACTGGCAAAACTGACTAAAGATGCATGCAGCGAAGACGAGAATAAAAATCATGAACTAACTAGATCCCCCACAGAGACATATATGTACAATCGCTTATTCGATGTTGCCGAACTTTGTATATTAAATGCCCTTATTAGTATTTTACGATGCTTTCTTCCGGGAAGTAGACCACGACGGACTTGTGACTTGGGATTAGGGACTAGGACTGGGACGGAGACTGAGACTGAGACTTCGGAAGGGGTCTCGCAAAAATAACATACGCACCCTCTGGGACTGGCAATAAGATGTTGGCAAAGATGAGCAATGAGATAAAACTTTGACGGGAAGAAGAAAAGAGTGAAGGAGGAAGGAGACTGAGAAAGAGATCACGAATGAGAAAGAATGGAGATAGATGAGCGAAAAAATTCGGAGGGAGGAGCGCTGAAGTACAATAGACTTAAGAAAAAAGTGTAGAGGGGCACGAGGGCAGAGTAGCACGAAAAAAGCTATTAACAATGGTTCGAAATAGTCGGTAACGATCTGTTAGCGGTTTAGATGTTGAATTTTTGTGTACCATTAGCATTTGAATAAAAAAAGTTATCTCTGTTAACAAGCGAGAGAAGGTTGGCCCTGCTTCCCTTTAATTTTAACTTATTGCATAAGTAATAACAAGACAGGACCCCATACCAAATTTCAAATTGTTATCCTGCGAAAGCTTTGATTTATATTCAGCCCACCATCTTGTAAGTTCTACATAACTTTCTCTCACTGTAAGCTAATGTGCATCATC